>PVJH01013147.1:0-61442 GCA_004026705.1 Nesogale talazaci
TCCATGCTGACTCTGAGCTCCCCTGTATGACAGAACAGAACTGTCCTCTTGGGTTCTCAGGGCTGTAACTCTTGTCGGAAGTAGAGAGTGTGTCTTCTGGGGGTTTGCTAACTTTTTTAAGTGGAGTGGAAGCAAGCTTGTGCAGTTTCCTGACTTCCCAGGCAGCATAGTACAAGAATGGCTGCTGTTATGGACTTGGCTAACGAGTCTAAAAACCAGAGAAACCACTTTAGCAGATGTTTCTTCATCACAGTGCCATCTTTTGCCTTGAAATTCTTTCAGGGTCGCCGAGTGAGGAGTATATCTTTTCTTTTCCCTTTCCATAAGGATGGACTATAAAGCAGAAGAGGTGAGTTTGGTGCCAAATCATGGAAGGTGACGCTAAGAAATTCAGAATTTACGAAGAAAAGAAGGATGTTATTAAAGAGTGTTTTCAATAGTAAAGTATTTGAACTTACATTTGAGAAAGACCATTCTAAATGCACCAGAGAGGCTACAACCAGAGAGAGATGAGGGTGGTGACGTCTGCAGTCATCTCGATAAGAAAGGATGAAGACATGAACTAAAAGATTTAGAAGCAGAGAAGGAAATGACAGAAAGACTTACTATCCACATGAGGCCAGACAGATCTGATTTCACAAGTGTGTAAGACTAGACTGTACATGAGTGAAGACTGCTGACATGTTGGATGAGGTGGCTGGATGAAGAATGATGGCAGGACATTCAAATGGAAGGAGCTAAAAGGAAAGGAGTTAGGTTTGGAAATGATGAGTCTGAGCTGCTTACAGGGTATTCAAGTAAGAGTATCCAGTTGGCAGATGATGATATTCAGAAAAAGTGTAGGCTAGAAATATATAATGGGAGCCATGACACGTAGGATGTATTCAAAATTGTATGCATAGGTGTGAATTAAAGCAGAAAGTATATGAAGAAAAAATAAAGAAATGACCTAAAAAGAGTCTACACTCACATAAATGTCCACAATGAACAAGTTTAGAAAGAGATATTCTGAAGAGCACAGGAAAACCAGTGTTTCACAAACTGGGTGATCCAAGCACACGTTCACTCCCCTTTCTCCCGCACACAGTGGGGCGGGGGTGGGGTAGGGCCATAACAACGGATACTTAACATACTGCTCTGGATCATAGACTAGAGTACAAACATTTATAATTGTCAGGAGGTCAATAGGTAATTTTTTTTTCTGACAAAAGAGTAGTAGACCCAGTAAGTCTGGGAACTTAAGCCAGATTATGTAACCTAGTTAGTAGAACTACATCCCTTTAGATCTCTTGGTTATAAATCAATTAGTGACCACATTTCCAAAAATACTTACTGCTGGTGTAGAGGATTTTGGATAGAGTCATTTCCAGAACAGCCCCTCGGCTTCCTTCACCAATCATGTGCAACTTTTGAGATTAAAGAGGAATAAATCTGCATAAGGCATTGTATGACATGAATATGTAATCCTTGTTTTATATCTTGTTAAACATTTTGGATGTAGCAACCTTCCTGCACATTTGTCATTTCACTGCTCTTTTAAGTTAATGAAATTTGGGGCAACACTCTAACACACTGTAATTCATAAATCCTGTAATGAAACTATGCAAATACAACTGTTTGTGTCATACAAGTAACAGTAGACAAAAAACTGAATTTAAGGTTACAAAGCATGAATGTCACCTGACTTGTCTATATCAAAATAAACTATTCATAATTCTCCAGAAAATTATCAAACAGATTCCTGAGATAATCAGCAAATACAGTAGTATAAAAAAATGGGTCAATAAGAAAAGTCGTCACAAACCTCATCGACAACCACCAGACCCAGAGTGCTAATTCTTCCCATTTCAATCAAGGAGTTCACCAGACTATGCCCTTTTTCAATTGTGGCAATATACAGTGATTGCTTTTCCCTTCTTTTGATAGGCGGAAATTTCCCTTTGCTTCCAGCATATTCTTCAACAAAGAAACCCAGCTCCATGCCAAAAATTGACAAGCCTGATATCTGTATTAGTTCAAACAATAACAACAAAACAGATATATGAGAACTCTAATTGCTCACAGAAACTTTAAAAAAGATAACAGGTTTGGGGGAGAAAGATGTGGCCACCTCTTTCTGCAGATTTACAGTCTTGGAAACCTGATAGGACCATTTTAATCTGCCTACAAGGTCACTATGAGTCAGAATTGACCCCATATGCACTTTTAGGTAACAAGGTTTAAGGTCACATATAATACAAATCTAGAAAATGCCACAAATGCTGATCTCTGCAAAATGAATGCAGTCTTTGAATTATATAATAAATGTGAAAATTAATTTCCACTATCTTTTGATATCAAAAAGCACCAGAACTCTTTACTTTGACAAAGCAATTGGTCAGTTTATGCTTGAAAAGAAAATAGACTAAATATCAATAGAATGCATAAGGGAGCATAATCCATCTGGTGATAAACAAATCTAAAACTTTTTATGGGTGGTAGTAAGTACTATTAGAAGAGTTTCTAGGTAATTACTCATTACTTCTCTTATATATTTTAAAACTCTTATTTCACTCTTAGTCAATGCACCTCTTCTCAATACCTTTCTTCGCAATCAGATAATAAATCAGTGTTAACATGATAGAAAATAACACTTGCTTTAAAAACACACACACACCTTTTCTTGGACAATGGCGACATATGGCAGGATCATTAAGACATCTTTTCGACGGCAAAGAAGTTCTTGTAACATCAAAATCTCAGCCACAAGGGTTTTCCCACCACTCGTTGGCAAGGAATATATCAAATTTTTTCTCTCTCGCACAGAACTCAGAGTTAAGCAAGTATGCTGCCATTCTATGGGGTTAAAAGAAAGCAAGCATTATTTTCTTTCTAAAATCTCAATCTCAAGAAAGCTTTCTAAAAGTGAAACATTCAATCCCACGTGGGGCAGTTCTCTTATAAGGTCAAATGTAATAATCCATCAGTAGTTAAGTGACAAAGACCCCAGATGCACAGCCAGTCGAGTTTCATGCAGGTCTCCTCAGTGGGGCAGACTAGTGCCCTCTTAACCACCAGGGACAGCTTTAGCCTAAGATCCTAAAAGAGCAGGCAGTGACAGGCCTGGTGACCAAGTGGTATCATGTGGGTTATCAGCGGCGATAAAAGGCAGTACAGAGACCTGTGGAATTGGAGATATCATGTAACTTTCTCCTTGGAGATATCATGTAACTTTCTCCCTCACTAACCCAAACATCAGCTTAGACTGTCAAGTGACCAGATTTTAAGCGGGACATCATTGACAGGAGGTGTGTGTGTGTGGGGGGGGGGAGTGTTCTTGATTAAAATTTGGTCTATATAGAGCAACAAAAATTTTCATAGAACACAAAAATAGGATTGTAATATATTTATTTTAATTTTAAAATGCCGCGGGACATTGTTAAATTGTTAAAAAGTGGGACGTCTGGTCGCTTTATCTTAGAGGGTAAAAATCAGAGTTTGCATAAACCTAGGCAATCTATTCCACTAGCTCAGGTAGGGAAGTGGAACTGTGATGGGTCTGAAAATCATTATAAACTCTTTAAGCCATAAAAGGCTGGAACTGTTCACTAAAACTGGGGTTCTCGAAAGCTCACCAGTCCAGATGTAAGAAAAGCATCGGATCAGATGTGGGCGTGGCCTGAAAACTAGCACACTCACCCTGCAGAGTACTTTGACACTGGGTAGCCAAGTCTTCAAAATGTGTGCCAGTGTTAGCAGGAGAATGGGCTAAAAAGATGACAAACTATTTCCCACAGAAGAGGTACAAATGACCAGTAAGATACCCACCTGTTACTTATTGGGTTGGTAAGATAAGTAAAATATAAAAATAAGTAGCTTACTCTAAAAACTCTAGACATGTACAATCCAGAACTGAGCAGAGTGGTGATAATTAGGCATTGATACAAAGGGGAACTGATATCAGGGAGTTAAAGAAGAAAGAAAGTTTTGAAAATAATTGTGGTGGCAATTGCACAATACTGCTTAATGTGATTGAACTAGGGATTGTTATCTGTAAGAACTCCCAATAAAATGATTAGAAACTTAAAAAAAATAAAGTTAAAAAAGGAAAGAAAACGGCATTAATATATATAGTAGGCGACAGTAAAATCTGCTGGGATCTTTTTGGAAAGTAAGCGGCTGGTATTAGAAATAAAACTGCACACTGCCTTTGACCGTGTAACATTACTTTTAAGACTTTGTACCCATAGAAATAAAAGGAAGGGGCTGAGCCCCGGTGGCGTAGTGGTTGTGCGTGAGATTGCAGCCCACTGGGATGGAGGTTCGATTCCAGCTCCACGGAGCAAAGGCTGGGCCTCCTACTCCCACCGCCTGAGGGCAGTGATGCAAAAAAAAAAAAAAAAGAAAGAAAGAAAGAAAGAAAGAAAAGGAAGGGGCTGAGCCCCGGTAGCAGAAGTGGTTGATTGCGGGACTATGGCCCGCGGGCTTGGCGGTTCAAACCCAGCAGTGGCTCTCAGGAGCAGCACTGGGTAGCACCTACGACCACCAGAGGCAGTGATGCCCGCCCCCACCACCAAAAAAAAGGAAGAACATTTAACGATGTCAGGAACCCTGGTGGCATAGTGGTCATGCATTGGGCTGCTAATCTCAAGGACAGTTCAAAACCATCAGCTGCTCCATGGGATAAAGACAGGGCCCTCCATCCTCGTGAAGAGGTAAAGTCTCAGACATCCACAGGAGCAGTTTTGTCCTGTCTTACACCGTCACTGTGTGTTGGCCCTGACTCAATGACAGTGAGTACAAAGATTATGGGCAGGATGTTGAGCATATTTTACATAACGAAGAGTCACCAAAGGGAAAAAGGTAGAATATGTTGCACAACCAGACAAGGTTATATGGATTAGAAATCATAATTACTTGCAGTTAAAAATGAGATCTGCTGAAGACAAATGTGTACATAATTAAATATGAAGAAAGCGGATGGTGTCCAGCTATCAAAAGATAGAGTGTCTGGGCTCTTAAAGGATTCACATTAAACAAGTGGCCATCTAGCAAGGAAACAACAAAGTCCACATGGAAGCAGCACACCAGGTGGTATTTTTTTTCGTTTTTTGTTTTTGTTTTGTTTTGTTTTGTCATCACTGCCCTCTGGTGGTCGTGGGAGCTACCCAGTGCTACTACTGAGAGCCGCCGCTGGATTTGAACCGCCAAGCCCCGGGGCCGCAGTCCCGCACTCAGCCACTTACACTACCGCGGGCTCAGCACCAGGTGGTATTTTTTAATCACCAGAAGGAGGTGTGTCATCCATGCCACCTTTTTAAAAATGAAAAAACCACTTATATACTTGAGTTTTTCCCATTGTGCTATCCTTGTAAACTGTGTTCAAAAAACAAGTTTCTGTGGCCCTTTTCCCACATAGGAAACCAAATTTCACCACTGCGTGCTGTTCTCTTAAATTGGCCACCACAACTGAGGTTTCAGTGAAACTACTTTTATGAAAAAATTCACTGTGGTCAGAGAGAACCAACCAGGTGACCCCACTGGGTGCACTAACTCAGAGTAAGTTGCTTGATGCTCACCTGTGTGTGTGTGTGTGTGTGTGTGTGTGTGTGTGTGTGTGGAGGGTTGTCAATACAAATGAGAAATATGTTGAATTGTATGAACCTAATTATGTAAATATTAGAAAAGAATTAGCACAAAAAATTTTAGGCGTGAATATACTACTTTTGTTTTGTTTTTAAATTTAAATATGGCTACCAGGTACAAATTATTAAATATATTGCACAAGTATTAACAGCTATGTGAAAATGATAGTTACAAACATTTTTAATTTGTGCAATTTTGGATGACTCCCAAATATTTACCAATGACTATGTATTTTTTAAGTAAAAGCACATTATTTCTCCAAAGTACAATTTGCTTCAGATTAGTATTGCCTGTCAATATTAATTATAATGTAATAAAACAATGACTTTACCAGATCCACATTTTATCTAATTTAGATTTTTTAAAGTCCAAAATGACAAAGTAGGAATATCCTTTATCTTGAAAGATTAAAAAACAATATTAGATTAACTTAGTTCTCAGATTTATATCAAACATAGTATGCACCATTCTATAAGACAGCAAGCAAAGGAACAGTACAGAATTGCCTGCCTTTTCCTAGCTCAGTGGTGCCCACACTTTGAGAGGCAACTGAATCCTCTGGAGAGCTTGTTAAAATGCAAATTGCTTCAGTTTCCTCTCAAAGGTGGTTTTTATAATGAGAACTGTGACCAGGGAAGCATCTGTTTCCAGATGATTTGCATTAATATGGTGATGATGATGATGACAGAAAACTTCTTTTGTACTACAGCAAAAAAGCATTACCATATAAGTT
Organism: Nesogale talazaci; assembly: GCA_004026705.1. NCBI lineage: Eukaryota > Metazoa > Chordata > Mammalia > Afrosoricida > Tenrecidae > Nesogale > Nesogale talazaci. Next base: position 6,359 of record PVJH01013147.1, read on the forward strand.
TTCAATTCCCTTCAACTGAACATACAGGTCTCTCACTTTGCTGGGGAGTGAGTAAAAGGGACCACGGTCATCTGATGACGACTCCAGTGTTTTCTTCGCAACATCAATTTCTTCAGAGAGAAGAGTCTCTTTGAGCTGTTTGGTCTTAGAAAAAATTGGTGCCTGTGTCTTGGCATTTTCAGTCATGGCACTTTTTAAATGATCTTTAAGGCTTTTCCTCCTGCTCACATCTGAACTTGTTTGGACGTTAGAAGATGAGGCAGCATGCCGTTGGGGTGGTTCTATACAATCTGGGGGCAATTCCTCTTTCACTGTCTGGTGACAGGGTAGATTCCAATCCCTTGTTTTGCTAAACTGATTGTCCAGTTCAGTTGAGGAGTTTTGCAAATTTTCAAAGTATAAGACCTGTGAAGAGGGTACATCATATAAAATATCAGCCTCCGATTCAATCACAGTAGCCTCCTGTCTACTGTGATGGGCCCCGGTGTTCGCTGTGGTGATGTGGTCTCCAGCAATAACCTCGGCTTTACATTTGTTGATGCTTTCTGAATAAAGCTCTTCAGCGTCACAGTCAGCACATTTCTCATGCTCTGGAAGCTGCATGTATTTTTGCTCGAGGTCATCAACTTGAGCTAAAAAAGAGTTTTCAGCGAAGCTATCATAGCCACCAAACATGTCCTCCTCACTGTCATTAGGCTGAAAGAAAGCAGAAATACAAAGAGACGCATTATTGAAAATAAAAGCTTCAACCTAAGTTGTCCCAAGTTTAAAATTATATTGTGGAGTTTTTGAAGTCATGGGAAAATATTTACAGATATTTTAAACTCAAGTTTTCAAATGACCCTCTTATAAAAATGCTTATAACCAAGCTATTTGAAAATTTTTTAATGTACTATATATTAAAGGGTGATGATCAAAACGGGAATATATGAAGGAAAACACCCAAAATTTAAGAAAAATGTACAACGAAAGTGTTTTAAAACCATATTCGACCAAGAATTAATGCTAAGAACTGTAAAACCCTTTCCATTTGCCACCATAGTCAACAAAAAGAATTTAAATATTTGAGTTGGAGAATGAAACCTAAGACATATCTGTTGTACATACAGAATTACATCTTCTCGATACAAAATAAAAGGGAAAAGAGGTCACTTTTTCCGACAAGTAAGGTCTGTCTCATTGAGCTGACAGGCGGTGCTGTGGTTAAGGGGTCTGCTGCTTACTGAAAGATGAAAGGCTTGAACCAACAAAGCCTTTCTTGGGGGTAAAATGTAGACGCCTGATTCTGCAAGAATGACAGCGGTGGGTCCCCTGGAGGAGGCGCCTTGGTTATGCCTTGAACCGTGAAGTCCAAGGGCAGCAGCTTGAAATCATCAGCCGCTCCACAGGGAAAAGATGAAGCTTTTATTCCTGTAATGGCGGGAACTCACAAGGACAGTCCTAACCATAAGTGACGGTGAGTTTGCCTGTATACTCTGTATACTCTGGCTATACCCTAATCGTACTCAGTGCCATGGAGCCAGTACCGACTCACGGCAACCCTCGAAGACAAAGTGGGACGGTGGGAGAGTTTCTGAGACTCTAACTGTTTGGGGCAGCGGTTCTCGACCTGTGAGTCTCCACCCGCTAGGGGGTCGAATGTGCCTTCCACAGGGGTCACCTAAGACCATCGGAAAGCACAGAAGTATTTCAGGGTCGGGGGTCACCGTAACATGAGGAACTGCATTAAAGGGTCATGGCATGAGGGAGGTTGAGAACCACTGGTTTATGGGAATAGAAAGTTCCAGCTTTCTCCCACGGAGCTCCCGGGGGTTTAGAATGACCCACCTTAGGGACCACAGCACCACGGATAACCCAAAAGCCCCCTGGGCTCCTGTTATACCCTACCAGGCAGGTCTCCTCTGTCCCAGTGTCACTGTGAATCCCAAGGGACACCAGTTTTTTAGTACAGTCTCTTTAAAAAGGTACCTCCCCCCATTCCACCCAACCCCTGATGAACAAAACTCTCATGATGTAGAAAAGCTGCTTGTCTACTGCAAGTGTTTCACCTCTTGTACAAAGGTCCTACAGGCTCACTGTGAGAAAGATGCGGCTTCCTAGTGTTTAATGAGTTCTGGTCTTGGAAGCCCTCGGGGACCATTCTCCCAGCCTGGTAGGGCAGCCATGAGTTGACCTTGATTCAATGGCAGTGAGTTTGTCACACATGAATGAACTTCAAGTGTATGTCTAAATAGTTTAGACTTACTCTGAAACTTGTTTACAAAATAATCATTTGTCAAACATAGCTTGACCGCGTTCAACCTCAATCTTGTCTTTGTCACCAACAGGCATAAATAACACATTCATCAAGGTCCAGGGTGAGTCAGAACATTGCAATAATACCTCAGTTGTATGAGAGTAAATTCTCAAATACAAGCCACGTGAAACTTCTATAAATATTCTGGGGGAAAAAAACAGCAAGCATATTATGAAATACCATATATGTGTGTATATCTGTATGTAGGTATATATGTGTGTATGTATGTATATCTATATAAACGCAACCATCACTATCACACCAATTCCAGCTCACAGAGACCCTATAGGACAAAGTAGAACCGATCCTTAGGGTTTGTGAGGCTCTAAATCTTTCAAGAGGGCGATGAAGTCACCACAGTATTGGAACAGGTGCCCTTGAGGCTTAGCCCGCTGAAACCACGACGAAATGAAAACACAGAAACCTGGCAGTAGGAGTTGGAAGGGTTGATTAGAAATCACATGAAATGACTAAGGAAAAAACTTAAACACCTTAAACTGTTCGGAGAAGTTACCAGGGCAGCAGCTGCAAAATGAAAGACAACCGCATAGCGGTCTACCTGTGGAGGAACAACGTATTCACGCTAATTCACGCGCTGTCACATTTCCCTTAACTCTGAGGACTCTGGATACAAGCACTTGAAGAAACACGTCCAGCGAGGTTGAGCGAATTGGGATGGGGCCGTGCTGCAGTGCTAACTCCTGGCTGATTGGGCTTCCATGCCACATCCTGCAAAGAGCAGCAAAGCTGGTGGACATCTACGGGGGCGTCAGCTTATGGCAGTGGCCGCTCCCACGCTGCCAGGCTCCCATTCACAAAAACCAGCCTTCCGAGACTCGCCCGACCATCCGCAGGGACCTCCTGGGAACCAGGTCGGTGGGACTTGTGGTGGTCCTCTAGACGGAAGGGATCGACGTAAACTTTGAGGGAGCAACCTAATAGCAACATGGTGACTTCCCAGGCCCTGCTGCCGCTTGTGGAATTTGGATGGCGCAAAGGCTGTGGGGTAGCCAGCATACGTGCTTGTTTGTTTTCAAGTGTCAGGCTTTATTAGCACAGTTAGGAGCAGCAGTAACTTCAGAGTCTGGGTTGGAGTTCCGGTTATGCTGCCTTTCTTGCTCTATGTACAACTTCTATGTCTCGGGACCCCCATGTCCTAAGTATACAGAGATGGGACTGGGAAGGGGCACAAGGGCGAGGTCATCAACAATTGGCCCGCTGTTTGCAACTCAGAGGCAAAGTGCCAACACTGGAGTTCCAACAAGCTTCACGCCTGGCACCCTTCCCGAGAGCACGCCGGGTAGCGGCCTGGGCTTCCGATGGCCGCGCCCCGGGGGGACCCGGGCCGAGGTAAGCACCGGGAGGTGAGGCGAGACGGGGTTGTACCTCGACCGGTGGCTCGCCCCCGGTTTTCCGCCGCCGGCTGCCCACCACCGTGTGCTCCTCATCCACATTCTCCGGCGGGTGCTCGGCCGCGGGGGAGGCGGCCCAAAGGGTCCCTAGGCTGCGGCGGTTCCTTTTGCGGACAGAGACCCGCCGGCGGATGCGGGAACCACTTTCATCCATGACAGGGGCCTCCACGGCCCTGTCACACCGGGGTGGCCGGGAGCAGCGACTCCACGAGGTGCAGGGGCGAGGGGGTGGAGGTAACGCGCGAAAAATCGGGGCCCGCTCCCTCTACGCTCGGAAAGAATCCTCGTCAAGGTCCAACCCCAGGGCTCCCCGGGTTGGGGCGGAGGCCTCAGGTGCGCGCGCACTCGCACTCGCCCGACCAATCACAAGTGTCCTCTGACGCGTGAAAACCCCGCCCCCTCGGCGCGCGGCCCCTGCGTTCCGCTGCGGAACCTTTCACTCGGTGCTCGAGCCGACGGGGGAAGAGCACTGGAGAGGACCGGTGCGGGGAGGATGCGGAAAGAGGAGAGGAAGAGGAGGAGCTGGAATCATGGCCGCTCTGGTGGCTGTTTGCAGCGTTCTGGGGAGGAAAAGGGTGACGCATTTCATCACGGCTGCAGGCAGCTTCACAGCTCCCGGGAGTCACGCGGGTAAAGTGCTCCCCACGCTTTATGCTCCCCTGTTTACTAACCTCCAAACCCAGCTCACTGTCAGCCGGTCAACCCTGACTCATAGCGACCCCCTAGGACGGAGTAGAATCGCTCCTCCGCAGTTTCCAAGACTGTACGTTCTTGTACACTTGTAGCCTCGACTTTCACCAGCAGAACACCTGATGGATTTGAACCGCAGACCTTCAGTTGGCAGCCCAAGCCTAACCCACAGGACCGTTACGGCTCCTTTTTGTGGAGTCTGTTATTAATTTACCCTTGGGATGGCAGCGCCTTCGTGATACTCTTACTGTGAATATTTGCATTAAAATCTCCTTCTAGACGAGGAGAAGAGCAGGAGATATGGTTGGGAAATAATGTACCTTTTCTCCCCCAAAGCCAGGAAAACACACTCATTGGAAGTCCCACTTTGTCCCCAATCAAAACCAGACTCTTAATCCAGTCATTGTGACTATAATAAACACCATGCTTTTTTCTTCTATGTCGTGTCCTTTGATTCATCTTGCCCCCCCCCAAACCAAACATCTTTCTTTTACTACTCAATTAACAACAATAATTGGTTTGTCGCTTTCTGTCCAATTATAGTGGTGTGTAGAAGAGTTTGTTCACAATATAAACAGGTGACCAGCAAGGAGGACATGGTAAGAAATTTTATTCTTTCTATTCGTAAGGCATTTGCAAATGGGACCCAATATCTTTTTAAAGTAAGAGTTAAATTATAGAGAATGACAAATAGTAATTCTAAGTTTGAAAATTATAATTTATTAAAGATTCGTCCTGACATGGGTGCTGGATTCTTTTTTGTTGTTGGTGTTGGGGCATCACTGCTCCCCGGTGGTGGGAGTAGGAGGCCTAGCCCCACTGCTGGAATTGAACCTCCGTCCCTGTGGGCCGCAGTCCCGCGCAGCACACAACCACTATGCCACAGGGGCTCAGCCTCGGTGCTGGATTATTAACAAGGAGGTCGATGACCTCTATAACACGACATTTTCCTTTTAGACCTTAAATTTATCTAATTTAGGAATTTTTAAAAACTGTCATTTGGGTGGATGGAATAATTATAAGTAATTGGTGGGTACAATGCTTAGATGTAGGTTACTTTCTTAGTTTTGAATTCTTAATATTTTCCTATCCTCTTGTTGTTCATCACTTTTAGGAGAGGATTGAAGCATTATACCAGCATGTGAAATGCAGTTTTTACTCAACATGCACATGTGGCTTAAAATGTTATCACTGGCTTTGGGCAAACACATTTTCTTACTACTTGGAAATATAATTTGTTTGACACTAACCAGGCAGTTACTTAGAAGTAACTATGGTGAGACTCTGGCTCTCATATTTTGTGCATGTTATCCAGGTTGACTCCCTGGACAAGTACATCATTCTTGCTAGAGTAGAGATCATCAAAAAGACCCTCAAGGAAGTGGTATGGCCTAGTGGCTGCAACCGTGGACTCAAACATAGCAAGTACAGGATGTAGCTCTGTACAGTCTCATTCTGTTGTACATAGCGTTGCTATGAATTGGAACCAAGTCAGTGGCAACTCATACCAACCAGGCTGTGAAGAATTCTGGTGGTGCCATGGTGCCGTAATCATCAACTAACTGAAAGGTTAGTGGCTCTAAGGGAGGCTGACCTGGCGATCATCTCCCATAAAGATTATAGCCTAAAAAATGCTTCCAGGGCAATTCTCTATCACATGGAGTCACTGTGAGAAGCCAAAGATCTCCAAAGCACCCAACAACGATAATCAGTCTAGAAGAAGCAAAGTAGTGTGAGCCGAATGTACGTTGAATGAAGATAATGTTTTGTTGGTTGTTGCTAAGTCAGCTTTGACGCCTGTACCAAAGAGGACTCCATGGAGTTTTCAAGGCTGGGACCGCCGGGAAGCAGATTCTCAGGCCTTTCCTCTAACGTACCCTGGAAACCTTTGGAAGGTTAACTGTGTGCACATCCAGGAACTCTAAGAAAGTTTCAGGAGTGGGAAAGAGCCAGAGAGCTTTTCTACCCCCTGTAAGCATCCATTGTCCCAAGAAGGAAAAGGAGTCGTGGTGATGGCATGGCCAACACCGTAGGCTGCTACCTGCAGTGTCAGTAGTTAGAACCATCAACCACTCTGGGGGAGAGATGAGACCGGCTGGTTCCGTGAAAATTTATAGTTCTCTAGGGTCCATATGAGTTGCAGTGGACTCACTGGCTCTGGGTTCCTTAGAATGTTACTTTTTTGAGGTCATAAATTCCATCGAGAGTGTTGAAAGTTGTGACCTCTCCACAGAAAAAACCAAAGTTCCACTCATAGGAATTCTTGTATACAATTACAGGAGTCATAGATTTCAAAGCACTGTTTAGGTTTAAAACCTCTGTGCCAGAGTCAGGCATACTGACAGAGCCCTTGGGACAGAAGCATCGGAGGCAGTAATGAAGATGGAAGAGCTGAATACAAATCTAAGATACTTTTCTTTCATGGCTCCTTTTTTTTCCCCTCTGAAGATTATATTTTATCCTAGATGGTCTATGTTAAGTCCTCCTTAGCCAAAGTGGAAATAAAGTGACTCCATGCATATCGTGTCACTCATGTCTTGGAAATGCTAAGTACTTTGGAAATACTTGATATATTCTAAATTGATGCATCATTGTATATTATCACGTTTCTTTTTTCCAAGCCCATTGCAATGGAAAATCCTTACAAGGAACCTCTTAACAAATGCCTCTTGTGTGGAAAAAGAGTAGATTACAAGAATGTACAGGTGAGATCTTACATTACTTCACTGTGATACATGATTCCATGGTTCTCTCCTTTATGATGTCCTGTTTGAGATAACTGTCAGTTTCATAGGTTTCACAGCTTTATAAGTTCGTCTTGTTTTAGTTCTATATACTATATTCTGCAGTTACTTTATTTCAAGAAAAGCCTCTTGAAAAGGAATACATTGATTAATCTTTGTTGTGTATTTGCTGAATTTGTGACAGCTGAATAAAAGAAATTCTAAATTGATTTTTAAAAGATGACTTAGGGACTGAGCCCTGGTGGAATAGTGTGGTTGAGTGCGGGACTGCGGCCCACTGGCTTGGCGCTTCAAATCCAGCAGCAGCTCTCCAGGAGCAAGACTGGGCCTCCCACTTACACTAGAGGGCAGTGATGCCCTCCCCACCCCCCAAAAAACCAAGAAAAGATTACTTAATAGGATTAACTACTGGTTACCTTTCCTCGTTATTTTAAGTACTTGGCTACTAAGCACAAGGTTAGCAGTGTGAACCTACTACCCTTCTAGGGAAAAGGATGTTGCATTGTGCTTTTGTAAAGATTATAACCTCAGGAACTCTATGGGGGCGGTTCTACTGTGCCCTGTAGTTTCACTGGGAATCGAAATAGATTAGATAGGAATGAGTTTGGGTTGTTTGAAATTTACAGATAAGCCTTTACACAACTTGAAGGTGAAATATAAAGTTTGACTGGGGGAGGGAGCATTAAAACTGATGGTGATGCTGTATATATAACTTTCTAAAAGTGATTTAACTGTGTAAGTGTATATGTGAATATTATATCAAGAAAACTACTAGAAACAACAAAGAAACCACACTTGACCAGTTGACCAGTGGTTACCGTGGGTGAAGGAGAGCTGCTGCTTAGAAGGCATTGAGTTTTGTGTTAATTGTGGCAGAATAATTTGGAAAAGGGTATCAATAATGGTTGTATAACACAGTTTCATCAATTACACTGAATTTTACATAACAAGTTATTGAATTGGCTGAGCCCCGGAGATGCAGTGTCTGTGCGTGGGACTGCAACCCACTGGTGGTTCAAATCCAGCAGCAGCTCTCCAGGAGCAAGGTTGGGCCACCTACTCCTACCAGAGGGCAGTGATGCCCCCCCCCCCCCAAAAAAAAAATAAGAAGTTACTGAATTGGACGGTGTTTTTTTTTTTAATTTATTTTGGCATCACTGCTCTCCGGTGGTGGGAGTAGGAGGCCCAGCCCCACTGCTGGAATTGAACCTCCGTCCCAGTGGGCCGCAGTCCCGTGCACAACCACTACACCACCGGCGCTCAGCCCTGGACAGTGTTTTGTATATATTTTTTCCACAATTAAAAAAATATTATATGAACAACAGTGAGTATAAGAAAATGTTCTAGAATTGATTGTTGATGCTTGTATAACTTTTGATATGATTGAATTATTGAATTGTATGACAAGTGAAGTTCCAATAACACTTTTTTGAAAGTATGACTGTTACATATTTATAAACATACTAATAACTTTTTCCCTTTTCAAATGAAAACACAGCTTTTATCCCAGTTTATTTCTCCGTTTACTGGATGCATTTATTCAAGGCACATAACAGGTATTTTTTTTTTTTGTATTTTATTGTAGTTTTAGATAAAAATTACATAAATGAGTGAAAAAAATACATGTCTACTTTTCTCATTTAAGATTACTAGCAAATTGTCATATAGAAATCATTATTGCACCAGATATTCAGAGACTGGATTTTGTGCTTTGGGAAACTCTTTTTAGGCTAATAGGAAAGTTGCTGATTTGCGTGGCTTTATGCTCATGGATAACTGACATTGCCTTGGCGTGTTCAGTAATAATGAGGAGCTGTGGTGGTGTCGTGGGTTACCTGTCAGACTGCTAATCACAAGGTCAGACTGCAAACTCGCAAACACTTCCACAGGAGAAGGATGAAGCGGTCGACTTCTGTCAAGTTCCCCACCTGGAAACCCACAGAGGCGGTTCTACATTGCACCATAGGATCACTGAGAATTGAAATCATCTCAGTGGAAGTTGTTTTTTAGTCGCGTGATAGTCACTTTTCGACTCTTACTAGTTAAGCCAGCCGACAGCAGACTATGACCCAGGCCATACACAAGCTGCCATCTAATGTGTGTATATAGTGTCTGCTTCAGAATCGCAACAGTGGAGTTGAATCCTCTGCCAGAGATTATGTCCCCAAACATGTAAAATGCTTTCTGGTCCTTTATAAACGCAGCCTAGATGGGGCAGTGAGTCACACGGTGGACTGATAGCTACAAGGTCAGCAGTTGAACCTCACTGTCTGCTCTGCCGGAGGAAGATGAAGCTGTCGGCTTCCATAAAGACTGAGAGCCTTAGAAGCTCAAAGGGGCAGTTCTGTGCCCCATATTGTAGGCATTAACTAGAATCCACTTGCTGGCAGTGGGTTTAGTTTTTCGGTGGTTTTGGTCAGGTACAGAAAAGAAAAATAGGCTGATTAAAGGTTTTTATATGAATTATGAATAACATGACTAACAATCTGCTCCTTTTATCCCTTTTCAATAGGTCTTTGTGGGAAGAAACAGAAAGAAATCACAAAAGCAATTAAGCGGGCACAAGTAATGGGTAAGAACATCTTAATGACTGAGCTAGTCACAATTCTATTGCCTGTTGTGAAGAACTTTAATAATTGTTTCGTTACAGGTTTTATGCCAGTCACTTACAAGGATCCTGCATATCTCAAAGACCCCAAAATTTGTAGCATCAAATATCGGGAGTAAATTATATAAGATTATTACCAATAAACTTACTTTATAGTAAATGGATGTGTGGTCCTCATTGTGATTCAAATTAAACCTTTAACAACTTGTGGATAGAGGTAAGCTAAATCTTACTGCGGAATACTAAAGGTTTCTGCGTGAAGAGCTTTGAGATTCTGTGGGGAAGAATTGAGATTAGGATGAGGCTTCCCCTTCAGGTTAATGTTCACTCCTCAAATGTTGACTTTACATACCTTGAATCTTTAAAATTGCCATTCAGTGGAGTCACATACTTGATCTCCAAGTAGCTTGTGCAGCCTACCACTGATAGTGCTGGTGAACATGAGAAGCACGGTCGGTGTTGGGCTTTGTAGACCGAGCTCTTGCTTTATAAATGTACCGTTGCTAGGTACAGGTGGGTTGAATGCTTATGCAATGTATGTTCCCATGTGGGGTTGAAATTGCTCTGAATGATGTTCTCAGTCAGTGGTTCTCAACCTTCCTAATGCCTCGACCCTGTGGTGACCCTCAACCATAAAATGATTTTCATTGCTACTTCATTAACTGTAGTATTGCTAGTTATGAATCAGGTGACTCCTGTGAAAGGATCATTCGACCCCCAAAGGGGTCATAACTCACAGGTTGAGAACTGCTGTTCTAAGTAGGGATGTGTCTTGGGGGTGGATATTGGAGCTATAACATGACATAACATTTCCTCTTAGTTGATCCTCAGTCATCAGCGTGTCCTTTGAATGATACTGATGTATTTGCCGCCTGTGTTTACCTGCACAGACCAGTGACACAGACTAACTCCCAATAGATGGTCATCAGCCAAAACAGATTTATTGTGGATACTCTGAATGTTACCCGTCTGCAGTAATGATCCTGTCATTATTTACATTCTGTGTGATGAGCTCTGTAGACTGTTTATGGCTATTTTAAAACATAAGGTTTACACTGAAACCTTTTCCCCTTCTGCACTTCTAAAGACCAGGTATGTGTATGTATGTATACACACACACACAGGTAGTTCCTGGGTCCCAAAGATCTGTTCCTGAGTATTTATAAAAAGTTGTAGGTTAATTAGAACAGGACAGAAGGTTCGCATTTATCGAGGAAGTCACCCTAGGGACATAGTGCTTCGTGCACTGGGTTAACCTCTGGGTCAGCAGTTTTAAACCTTCAGTCACTCCTCGAAGACAGACAGGGCTTACTACCTTCCATAGTTAGTGGCAGAATCTCACTCACAGTGGCAGTTCTACCCTGTCCTGCAGGATCACTAAGTGTCAGTCAATTTGATGACAGTGAATTTGATTTTGATTTAGTGGAAAGGCTTGGTGTTTTGTTTTTTTTTCAATCATTTGAAAGCTGAGTTCAAAGGAAGTTAAGGCAACTGTGATGAATGAAACCTGGGAACTGCCTGTAACCAGTAAAGCAGCACCTCGGCAGTCGGATCATCTGCTATTACACGTGCTTCATAACACGATGAAGCAGGTTAACCTTTTTCATAGTGAGATGAAATTATTACATCACTTACAAATAGGCAGAACTAAGGTCCAACTGTGTACGCAACATTTTTTTGGATAGCAAAACTAGTGAAAATGTTTTCGCAATGTAGTAAAATACTAATTGGAGAAGATCATTACACCTGCATTTGTAGCACAGTTGTGTGAAAGATTTATAAAAGTTCCTAATCAATTTGCTGGATTAAATTGTGGCATTGTAGACTTACTGAAGCACCTAAGAACTCTTAATTCATGGATTTATACTTAGAAGAGTTTCTGGCCCCATATGAAAAGGCTGGCAAATACATTGGTACCTCAATTTGAAAACTTAATTCATCCCAAATGTATGTTCCAACAGTGAAAAGTTTGAGAACTGGATTTATTTTTCACATTAAGAAATAACAGGAAAACCAATTAATTGGTTTTCAACCTCTGATGGCCAGGGTCCTTTATTTCGTGGGTAACAATTTCACATCTTTTGCTGCATTAGCCACTTTAATCACATTTTCCTCCCCAAAATGTTGATGTTGGCTTACTTGTGTTTAGCTCCCATTTGACAAGTGGAAACTTAATTTCAATTCTTCTATTTCTTTACCTTTGTTATAGTGCTTAGTTTTCCTGTGAGTTTTACTGCAGCTATTGCTAACTTTCTTTGGAACCATAGCTACCATATTTTATGCCCAAAAAAGGGGGGGCACACTTTTAACATGAATATAGGCACTGTTTGGTTGTGTGAGAGTGACACTTAGACATAAAATGTGACTCATTCTTAGCCTATACAGGTTTTTCACAAAAGTCAGATTTTCAGATGATCTATTGAGTAAAGTACTGAATACTAAGATATTTTTTGAACTTTGCCATTTGAGTACTGGAAAGTTAGAGCTTGGAGCCTTGGACAATTGAGGTTATCACTATAAATGCACATTTCGACTTGGTTAAAATATTTCTGATATACATTAACACACGTGCACATATATGTGTGAGCTTTAAAAAGTTTTTGGAGAAACAGAAATAGAAAGCAAAAAGTATTGCTGCTGCTGTTCCAAATCACACCTGCATTGCTTTATTGCAAACAAAAGATGATTGAACATGTTTTTGCCATCAATGGAGTTACACTCAAGACTTACTCCTTTAAAAAAGGGGGGGAGATACTTAAGGTATTACACAAATACCAGCTAGCTCAAAGAACTAATCTTTTTATCAGTATTTTTTTTTGTGGGCATTACTGCCCCCTGGTGGGAGTAGGAGAGCCAGCCTTGCTCCTGGAGAGCTGCTGCTGCATTTGAACTGCCAACCCTGTGGGCCGCAGTCCCGCATACAACCATTATGCCACCAGGGCTCAGCCCTTTATCAGTCTTTTTTTTTTTTTTTTTGGCATCACTGCTCTCTGGCGGTGAGAGTAGAAGACCCAGCCCCACTGCTGGAACTGAACCTAGGTCCCAGTGGGTCGCAGTCCCGCGCACAACCACTATGCCACCGGGGCTCAGCCCCCTTTATCAGTCTTTTAAGCAAGGAATGAACAATAATTGGGGACAAATCTTGGATTTATTAATATAATCCAGAGAACATCATCCAATTAAAACAGTGCTTTATTTCAGTGCTCTGGTATCACCTGAATCATTTCCAAGTTATATCTGTGTGTGTGTTATAAAGTCCTTCATGCCCTGCTTTAACCATCTGTTGCCCCTGAAACATAGGCTTAAACCATACTCAAAGTTTAGTCACTGAAAAAAAATTTAATCACTCAAATGTTCTATAGAGAGGAATTGAGATTTTGAGGCATTTAGAATTGTGCTATGATAAGAGTTGCAAGTAAAAATACTGGAGACTTGGGCTGAGCCCCGGTGGCGTAGTGGTTGTGCGCGGGACTGCGGCCCACTGGGATGGAGGTTCAATTCCCGCTCACAGGAGCAAAGGCTGGGCCTCCTACTCCCACCACCAGGGCAGTGATGTTTAAAAAAAAAAAAAAATACTGGAGACTCAATTAAATATGAACTTCAGATAGGGCTGAGCCCCGGTGGTATAAGTGGTTGAGTTGTAGACTGCAGCCCGCGGGCTTGGCGGTTCAAACCCAGTGGCAGCTCTGAGGAACAGCACTGGGAGCGCCCACAACCACCAGAGGCAGTGATGCCCCCCCCAAAAAAAATATGAACTTCAGATAAACTATAAAGTTGTTATTTTATCATGTACATATAACTCTATAAGTTATTTCCTTAGTATATGAAAATAAAAAGCTAAAACAATTTTTTAGTGCATGACCCAAATATGGCAATAGTATTCAGTGTTTCATCTGTCAACCATAGGTCAACCATAGCCCTAATTTACTATCTATATTCCTTAAGGAACAGGAATTTTTATGACAGAGAAAAATAAATGTTCACATTTTCTTCTACATTGTGAAAACATTAATCTCCTTTCCAAATCTAAAGAATGAAAACGCACCTGTTTAGAGGCAAAACAGATTTGATTTTAAAATAAAAGTGTATTTTAAAAAGTCCTTTAGAAAGTAAACATGCATTAGAATTTATGCATTATGACAAATAGTGCAGCACAAAAACAACAGGAATGTTTGGCTTTACCCTTCAGTCAATCAAAAACCTTTCTGTAATAGAATCAAAAGGTAGGAGACTGTGGATAGTCCTCAGAACCCTTCATCTTCTCCATGTCTTCATCTGTGTCTTGACTGCTCCCTGTGGATGCTCTGTCGTGGTTACTGCTATCAGTATCTGTGTTTAATTGATTGCTTTGTATCTCTAGTAGCCGTAATTTCTTAATCTGCCACCCATCGTCCACGTCTAAAGCTTTGCGCTTACTTATTTGCTGTATGCAAGCTTGACTAGCTTCAGGGACATCAGTGTATTCTACCATTAAGGTCAGTTTGTCTACCACATCAAGATGGTGGGTTGTATTACAGCAACTTTTAGAAATGTGCTTATTTTTCAAAGAGATAACACATGAATGAAGGAGTTTCGATTCAGGAAATAAAGTCCGTAACGCTTGACACAGAAAGATATTCTTCTCCTGAGGGTCTTCGGGGGCATTCTTTTCTCCTAAACAGAGTAAAAATCATAGTTCAACATACAAACGTTTATAATTCGTCATTTTAAAAGTATCTTACCTAAACGCTTGTATCAAATTATTACAATGAAAAAATATATACATAATCACAATTTCTAATTGAAAGTCACACCATATTTTAAAAAGAAAATAAGTATAAGCCAAATTCTTTAACATAAAAAAATATATAGCCCATTGTTGTTAGGTCCCAGTGAGTCAGTTCCAACCCAGAGCGACCATATGCACAACAGAATGAAACACTGCACAGTCCTGCGGTGTCCACACAAATCTTCCTATGCCTTAGCCTACTGTTGTAGCCAGTGTCAACCCATATAGCATAGCATTTATAATACCATGTTCTTTGCAGTTTACAAATATTAATAAAATTATCGCTTTTAAGCTCAAAGTGGAGAGTTCCATTGTACTTAGTAAAGTTGGCTGATATATAAGTTCAAATCAGTGAGCATTTCTTTCAAAGCACAGGAAATAGTGATATGTTGTACTTCGTACCTGCTGCCTGGATCTGCTTTTGTTTTCTTTTTTTAATTTCTTGTTTTAATATGCTTACATCTTCTAGAAGTTTCTCTACTGCTCTCTCACTGTGTTCCACTTCTTTGCATACACTCTGTAAAATAAGGCAACAGATAAAATTTCCAGTACAAATATGGTATAGATCAGTGTTTTCCAAAGTAAGTGTTGTCACCTTTGAGGCTTGAACAATACAGGGCCTTGTAAAAGCAGATACCTACATTTTATCCTGTATTATGGACTATAGTACAAAAGTTTTTCATTGCCATAGGGCAGTAGGCCAAGTAAATTTGAGAATGTAGACTCAAAAATAGTATATTAGGTAACAGAGTATCAAATATCATTCATTACCTCTATATAAAGTTTATTATTTCTTGGAGGAATTCAATAACGATACAAATGTGGTATTTTAAATGTTATAAGATGCTTGCCAAATGTACTGTTTTTCTTTTCTTTTTGTTTTGGGGTATCACTGTCCTCTGGTGGTGGGAGTAGGAGGCCCAGCCTTTGCTCCTGTGGAGCTGGAATTGAACCTCCATCCCAGTGGGCCACAGTCCCGTGCACAAGCACTACGCCACCGGGGCTCAGCCCAAATGTACTGTTTTTCACATAATGTTTATCATAAATTATTTCCTTGATAATACAGAAAAATTAAAACCTAAAATAATTTTTCTTGGGGGAGGGGCATCACTGCCCTCAGGTGGTGGGAGTAGGAGGCCCAGCCTTTGCTCCTGTGACGCTGGAATCGAACCTCCATCCCAGTGGGCCGCAGTCCCGCGCACAAGCACTATGCCACCAGGGCTCAGCCCCTAAAATAATATTTAATTCAATTTAAAACAAAAAAAATTCTTTACTATTATAAAATGAGAGGCATAACACCAAAGCTTAAACATTAAGAAACTTATAATACATGTAAATAGACTATTGTACTGTTATGAAGGCAAACTATTAAAGATGTTAATTACTATAGGGAAGTAATTTTGGGGGGAAAAATTTTTAAAAACAATCTTACTCTATGTGTCACCGATTTTACCCTTTGAGTGATTCTACTTTGAAAATCTATTTTAACAGAAAAAGAAAAACTTGGGGCTCAGCCCCGGTGGCGTAAGTGGTTGAGTGCGCGACTGTGGCCCGCGGGCTTGGCAGTTCAAATCCAACAGCGGCTCTCAGGAGCAGCACTGGGTAGCACCCACGACTACCTGAGGCAGTAATGCCCAACAACAACAACAACAAAAAAAAAAACTTACAAAATTTACTATAACATTAAAAAGAAGATAGTCACACTATCTTATAGGATCATACATTGTTTAGCCAGTTTTCGTGGATACTTTGGGCCCCTGCCCAGCCTATTTTGCTAGTCCTGCCCATCAGGGTTTGCCCAGTAAGCCTTCACCTTTTCTGTCTCTCACTTTCAAACTACTGTATATATTCGAGTATAAGCTGACCCAAATATCAGCTGAGGCACCTAATTTAACCACAAAACTGCATTAAAAATGTACTGGGGAAAAGAGACCCGAGGAAGGGGGAAAAATGTGCTGAATGACCGCCTGTCCCAACACGATTGCTGTAGACAAAATGGGTACATAATCAAATATGACGAAGAAAGTTGATGGTACCTGGCTATCAAAAGATACAGCACCTGCGGTCTTAAAGGCTTAAAAATAAACAAGTGGCCATCTAGCTGAAAAACAACAAAGGCCACATGGAGGAAGCACACCAGCCTGTCCCGACAGGCTATAGACAAAGCCAGGTGCATAAGCAAAAGTGGTGAACAAAGCTGATAGGGCCTGGCTATCAAGGGATACAGAGTCTGGGGCCTTAAAGGCTCAAAGATAACAAGTGGCCATCTAACTGAGAAGCAACAAATTCCACATGGAAGAAGCACACTAGCCTGGGTGATCACGACATGTTGAGGGGATCAGCTATCGGGCATCAAAGAACCACATTATTGTGAATGAGGGGAAATGTGGAGTGGGGACCCAGAGCCCATCTGTAGACAACTGGACATTCCCTCACAGGGGGCTCTCAGAGAGGGGAGGAGTTACTCAGGGTACAGTGTAGCAACGATGAAACATACAATGTTACTCTAGTTCTTACTGTCCTCCACACCACTAGTTCTTACTATCCTCCTCTAGTCCTCCACACCACTATCATGATCCCAATTCTACCTTACAAATCCGGATGGACTGGAGGATGTACACTGGTACAGATAGGAACTGGAATCATAGGGAATCCAAGACAGAAGAACCCTTCGAGACCAGTGGAGAGAAGGGCGACAATGGGAGGGTGGAGGGAATGTGGGGTAGAAAGAGAGAATGGATTGCAGGGATCTACATATAACTTCCTCCCTGGGGGACAGACAGCAGAGAAGTGGGTGAAGGGAGATGTCAGATGGTGTAAGATATGACAGTGATAATAATTTACAAAGTATTAAAGGTTTGAGGGGAGTGGGGAAGGAGGGGGAAAATGAGCAGATAACCAGGGGCTCAAACAGAAAGCAAGTGTTTTGAGACTGATGAGGAAAACAAATGCACAAAGGCTCTTGACACAATGGACGTACCTGGATTGTGATGAGTTATACAAGCCCCCAATAAAATGATATAATAAAAAAAGGAAAAAAATGCTGGAAAGTTTGGCTTATACTTGAGTATATATAGTACCTTCACCAAAGCTGACCTAAGTAGAACCAACCAGATGGTCTTGTGGCAATTGGAGATAATTACCAAGCCAACTGATAAATTCCAACCTCTTCAACTGAAGTGAGGAGGTGTGCACTAGCCATTTGATCACTCATTGGAGATAAGTGAAGGAGGAAACCAATGTGCTGACATAGAAAGCTCTGATGGTGTTCTAACTAATGATTCTAATTCCTTCCTGAAGGTCAGAGGACCTGGGATATAACTCTACAAAATAATAGAAGAAAGTAAAGAAAAGAAACTAAAGTCACTACCATGAAATTGATTACAATCATTTGAGTACAATTTCCTCATGCGGTTCTGACGCTTTAAAATCTTTACGGAATGGGACAAAGAACTGATGACATACTTCTGTAAAAATTGCAGCCATCAAAGGCTCAAGTGGAAAATATTGGGAAATGTATGTGGAAATATGTGTGCAAATGTGCTTGATACAAATGATGTATTGAATGTTGTAGTAGCTGTAAGAGCCCCCAATAAAATTAAAAAAAAAATTGCAGCCAAAGAAAAAAATTATAGCCAAGAAAATCCATTGGGGCAGTTTTACTCTTCCATTTTGGGTTACCTTGCAGCCAGAATTGACTCCCCTTCACCAATCAACCTGAAGTCACCCATAATGTCACCTTTAAAAAATGACTACTTGGGCTGAGTCCCGGTGGCGTAAGTGGTTGAGTGTGGGACTGTGGCCCATGGGCTTGGCGATTCAAATCCAGCAGCGGCTCTCAGGAGCAGGACTGGGTAGCTCCCATGACCACCAGAAGGCAGTGATGCCAAAAAAAAAAAAAAAGACTACTTAGGTATGCAATAAGAGTATTGTTCTTATCAAGGGCTCAAGAGAAAGTAAATGTCTAGAAAAGAATGACAACATATGTACACATTTACCTGATACAACTGTTATAAGAGTTGTAAGAGTCCCAATAAAATGATTTAAAAAAAAAAAAGAACTTTTAATAATGAAAAAAAAATCTTTACAGAAGCATACTACTTCACTTTTTCTTTCTGGAAGCAGACTATGTAATTTTAAAAATGTGTTAAAGAACAGAGATGCCACTGTGAGGCATAAGATGCTGCAGTTCTAAGCATGATATTTTCCATCACTTCCCGTGTAAAAAGCTGGACGATGAACAGAAATATCCAAAGACGAATTGATATTCTTGAGTTGCAGTATTTCTTTAGACTACTGAATGTACCATAGACCGCCAAGGAAGTAAACATAGCTATCTTGGAAGGAGTACAACCAAAATATTCCTTTAAAGTGAGCCTGACAAGGTTTGTCTCCTAGACTTTTCACTTATTATTGTTAGGGGTCAGTTCCTGAAGTATAACACGATGCCGAATAATGTAAAAGGCCAGCAAAAAAGCCCCTAAACAAGATGAATTAATGGGGACTGCAATAATAGGGAGAACAGTCACTGTGCGGACGGTGTAGGACCAGGCAGTGTTTTGTTTGGTTGTATGCAGGATCACACGCATGGTTACCAACTGAACAACACCTAAGCACCATATAGCAACGTAAAAAAAGCTCCGTTATATCAAATAACTTGTTATACAAATGAGTATGACGCTATGACAATGAACACTGTAGCAATAATTAGGTACTCCTTAGGTTACAACTGTGCAGTCAGAACTAATGCATAGTGGTTCGTTATTTCAAGGAAAAATATGCGCTGGTGGTGGTGTGGGTTAATCACTGGGTTGCTCACCTCAAGGTTGGCGGTTCCACAAGAGAGGTTATCTGTTCTTATAAATCCCTAGAGTATTTCTACTCTTATAGGGATTTCATGAGTCAAAATGTTTGTACATTAGGGGGGTAAAACCGGTAAAGAGTATGACAAAGTATGCTACTGTTAAGGTTATGTTAAATTTAAAAATTCCTATTAAAAGATACAAATTTATAAAATGAATTATGCCCCCTTAAGTGCTTTATAGTAATGCTTATGTTGACTGGAGAAACATACTTTCAGATCTCTTGCTGGGAGAGCACAGGTGACTTATAGCCAGCTCAAGGTCCCCGCACCCTCTGGCTCCACCACTATTTGTGTGTAGACCCCGCTTCTTCCAGGCTGCCCCTAGTCAATGCCTCAGCGCCATGTGGACGTTAATGGAAGTCCATTTTGCAGGACATGGAATTTCTTTAAGGAGTAAGTTTCTTTGAAGGACTCCTGAAACTTCCTTAGTATGGCAGATCAGGACTCCTCCTACTCAATCTTTCCCACCCTCTTTTCTCATGTCAGACTTGCATTCTCTCTGCTTACTTCATCCTTCTCGGGCCAATCAGTCACTTACATATCTAAACCCATCTTGCTGTTTACTTCTCAGAGAATCCAAAATGGCACGAGATCGAAGTGAATACTGTAAAACTGTATAAGCTCACAGCTTTCAAGTTGATTTCGACTCATAGCAACCCCATTGGATGAGCCAGAACTGCCCCTTTCTGGGAGTAGAAAGCGATCTTTCTTGGAGAGGTTAGTGGTTTTGAACTGCTAATCTTGTAGATTTCAGCACAACTTGTAATCACTAGGCCACAGAGCTCCTGGTGTGGTGCTGTAAAGGATTATATATTGCTATAAGACTTGCTTTGCCTAACGAAGTATGACTTTCCACAGTTGACTTGCTCTTTTCCTTCTGCTCTGAGAATAACATGCCCTAGCTAGGTAAAGGACAGTTCCTTAGCCTGGCTCCCTTAAAGATGACATCTAGAACAGCTAACAGGTATCTAACTTAAGAACAAAGCTTTGTATCAAAAGCCAGAGACTTTGAGGGTCTTGTCACTGCAGCAACACTGACTACACCCACTCCATGCTGACAATCTTCTTATTAGACATTTTGCATTTAATACAACAGTAAAAATTCTGATAATTATGTACATTACTGACATACATCTGACAGTAATGAATTCTGATGTGGGAGACAGAGGACCATACTGGGTTGATTAAGGTTATGTGTCTATTTGGCTGGGCCATGATTCTCAGGAGACAGGCAATTTGTAATGTAACCTGGCTGTTAGATAATGTAAGTATTATAGTCGTTATCCATTTTTGCATTACAATCCATTTTTGTTGTTTTTAAATAACAACCTGATCTTTGGATTCTAATCACGTCAAAAAGTGAGGAGTAGATGTAATATATCCCTGATGGTGTTATGGTTACTTTTTGGGCTGCTAACTTCATGGCTGACTGTTCAAAACCACCAATCTCTCGGGAAAGATGAAGCTTTCTATTCCTGGAGAATGACAGGAAACCCACAAGGTAGTTTTGCCTGCTCTACTGGGTCACTGTGAATTGGAACTGATTTGACGATAGTGAGTTTGGCTCTGAGACATATGGTTATATACTAAGTCTAACCAAATTGTCAGGTTACCCCTAAAATGTTCCACAATGATCAATGTGATGTGAATACTATAAAATGGTCTTTATCTGGTATCTTAACCTACCTTTAATTCCTCTTGAAATGAAGCATACATTTCACTTATCTTATGTATCTCCTTTAAAGATCCATCTTCTAGAAAAAATTCAGAGCTATAAAAAAAGACGAATTTCTCAAGTAAATGTACAGAATTCAGTTTAATGATAAAGTGGAAAACTTAATAGTTGAAGTGTTAATAAAAGATTCTTTTACTAGGCTTTATTGAGACCATTTGTTTGTCAACCTACTTACATACAGAAAACCCACTCAAACTTATTTGTCTTTATATTAGCATACGATTTAGCTTTCTAAGTACTCTTACCAGGCCTCAAAATGGAGATTAAGTTAAAAATAAAGACTGAGAGATGGAGGAATAGAAAAGGCCCCTCCCTTTCTGGCAATTGTGACAGGAATCAACATTTTTTTTTAATTAACAAATTTAAGTCACTATTGATTGAAAAAATCACAGCTATTTTTTAAATCAAGAAGCCCTGGAGGGTGATGTGGGTTAGGTATTATGGTCATTACCAGCAACGTCAGCAGTTTAAACCCACTAGCCACTCTGTAAAAGAAAGATAAAATTAACTACTCCTTTAAAGATTTACAGTCTAGAAACCTTAAGTTCTACTCTGCATTACAGCTTTATGAGTCAGAATCGACTTCAAAACAGTGATTTTGCAGACTACAACAAAAGACATTAAGTAAGGCATAGTTTATAAGGCACAACCCAATTTAATAGGTTTTTTAAAAAAAATCATTTTATTGGGGTCTCATACAATTCTTAGCACAATCTATACATACATCTATTGTATGCAAAGCACATTTGTATCTTTGATCCCATCATCATTCTCAAAGCATTTTCTTTCTACTTAAGCCCTTGGTATGGGCTCCTCCTTTTTCTACTCCCTCCCCATTCCCCTCTTGCTCATGAACCCTTGATAATTTTTTTTTGTGGTGGGGGAGGCATCACTGTCCCCAGGTGGGAGTAGGAGGCCCAGCCTTGCTCCTGGAGAGCTGCTGCTGGATTTGAAGTGCCAACCCTGTGGGCCGCAGTCCCGCACAGAACCACTACACCACCGGGGCTCAGCCAAACCTTTGATAATTTAGAAATTATTATATGCCAGAGATTTTATTTTTATTTTTTTTAATTTTGGTATTTCCTTCATTTCTTTAAATATATTAAATGTAAAAATGCACTTTTTAAAAATCATTTTATTGGGAGCTCATCCAACTCTTTGATGTATGATCAAAACATACATCAACTGTATGCAGTCCACATTTGCACATTTGTTGAAGCAACTTAGAACCACTGAAAGAAACATGGCATTGAATTCTTACATTTAGTATAACACTAAGTATTGTAACATCACACATATAAAAGCCAGTTCTTTATGTTCATGATGCGACATATACTGTAGTAGGTATCCTATACATATATTGCTATTTTGGATAAAAATGATTCCTTTACTTAATGGCCATAAAAAGTTCTACCTAAGCATCCTGTGGTATGAGTGAAAGTCTTGGCTATAGCCAGAATTTTTATTTTTTTTAATTTAATATGCAGCACATGGCTCTAGTGAATATTAACAGAAAATGAATATTATTTTGAGGCTATTTATTATTCTAATCTAGAAGAGACATTCCAAAATGTATAGGATGAGTAACAAACTTCTCCACTTTTCAAATTTTCTTCATAGACAGTGCTAGAAGGAAATAAAGGGAAAATAAAAGTTTAGTTTCCTAAAGTAATGTGATTATTACTTAGTTTCCTTCTGACTTGTTAGTTGTACAAAAAAAAATAATTTCTGAAAACAAGAGTTTTGTGTGGAAACAAACAAGAAGACTCACTTGTGTGTTTTTACTGCTCGGCTAAAACCAGTGGATGAACAGGAACCTGACGTAGTTTTATAACACACTTGTTCAGACATGCCCAGATTGGTAACCACTAAAGGTATCCTATGAAAAAGTCTGGTGAGAGAACATTTTAAAATACAGTTAGTACAGAGTAAAAGACTAACATTTGTCCATTTGTTAAAAAATACTTAATAGGCTTTTTACATACAAAATTTTAAAACAAATCATTCCTGTTCCATATTATATACCCAAGAAAGAATTCTTTATGCAAATAACAAGATTTTTAAAGTTCTGAAATGTAAAGATATATCTTTAGATGAAGAATGCAAAAACTAGAAGAATAGCACAATCAAATAATTTTACTTCATAGACATATACAGATCATTCCAAACTGTAAAATAAAAATAACTTTCCAGTGCAAATGGGATATTCCCTTGAATATACTCTATTTTAGGTTTCAGAGCAAGCCTCAATAAAACTAAATTTCTAAATATTACAAAGTGTCTTCTTAGTTCACCAAGGGAGAAACTTAAAAGTTCACGGAAATTGTAAAACAACCTGTTTAACAACTACTGGTTAATAGAACTACAAAATTAAAATAAAAATCCTTGAATTGAACAATGTAGGGAAACATTGTCCTGTTCCTTCTGGTTCCCTCTGGTGTTTGCTTGAGTGCGAAGACTATGAGTAAACCTTCAATGTGTGTCTGTTTGCATGTCACAGGAACTTGGCCCAATGTTGAGTAACACGGAGAATCTTGCTGGAGACAAAAAGAACCCCATCATATCAAAGGGTGCTCCCATACAAGAACGTTTGTGACTGAGCCCCGGTGGTGCAGTGGTTGTGTGTGGAACTATGGCCCAGAGGGTCTCCAAGAGCGAGGCTGGGCTTCCTACTCCAACTAGTGCAGTGATGCCAAAAAAAAACACAAGAATGTTTGTTAGTCATAAGATAATGTTTGTTAGTATGAGGATATTGTTAATTATGAATCATGAAAATCTCTTGCGCCAGAAGTCATTGTGACCTGTTGTCCCTGCATTTGAATTTTTGAATACTTTGTTCTTTGGCATGCAAATAAAAGCTAGCAAGCCTAGGGGGTAGGGGGAAATTTCTGAAATGTATATGTTAAAAGGTAATTGTGTTGGAACAAAAGAAACTTGGCTATTTTTAACTAAATGGGAAGTATAATAAGGCAGTTTTGTTATGAGTATACTGTTGCATTTAATAAAACTAATTTTATCAAATATTCTTTTAATTCTTATACTTCATGAAAATGTAATTGATACAGTTTCTGAGTAAGCCCTATTAAGTTCATTTGGGTGGATGATCAAAACCTGCCTCTGCTTCTTTGTAGAGATTATAGAAAAGCTGTTCATATACCCAGGTTTAAGTTTAAAAGCATTATACCTTTTATCAACCAATTATCTAAAACACAAATGTTTTTCACATTAGATACTGAATAACAGCAAATCTTCAGTGTCAGAATGTAAGCTAGCTTTTCACATTACAGTTTTAGTTTCCTTATTTGACCTTCATTTCTCCAACTTTAAAGCACACATAATTAGACCTGCCTCAGAGTTAGTAGGCAAATTGGTTGAAGTACTATAAAAAATATTACACACAAGTTGCTATTCGTTTTAGTTAGCCAGTGACTGTAGCCACCATTCATTACCCTTCTTGAGGTTTATGTAAGGAATGTTCCAATCGATGAGTAGAGCAGCTTTCGGTCATTATACTTGGTGTTAGTAGCAGAAAAACAAGTTCCTGGTTTGAAAGATACTTTTGTAAGTTTTGGTGAAGCAGTCTCTCTCTGAATGTCATAATCTGTTCTGAATGACGTCGGAACTTGTACCAACCCACCACATTCTGAAAAATTATAGGAAAAATATCAGGTGTTTTACTGTTATAGTTAAGTAATAAAGTTGATATTCTTAAAAAATGACTTTTTCTGAATTTTTAGTAAGATAGCTTACATTTCACTTTTATCAAGTATGCAAGTTGACCTGTTAAAAATTTTTCCCAGTTAGTTTATAAGGTTGCATTAGAATTTTGCTCAAGATGGAGAAAAGAAATTCTAAACATCCTCTTTCTTTTATAACATTAATGGTCTTTAAATCTTAATTTTTAGTAAAAATCCAAATGAAGAAATGCAAACACTGTTTCACATAATAATAAGCAATTAACTCCTAAAAACAAATTAACTTCTTTAAGGATACTTGGTTTGTTAAATTTATAGGCTTAACGTAGGAAGTTTTTAGCAGAAAGTTAGGTGAAAATAACATAGGATTGATTTTGAGGCAGAATAAAATTACATTGTAGGAATATAAATGGTAACATTCTACACAAATATGTTTAATAGTAATAAATTTTCATTATTAATAAATCATGTTATTGGAGACTCATAACAATCCATACATCAATTCTATCAAACACATTTGTACATATGTTGCCATCATTTTCAAAACATTTTGTTTCTGCTTGAGCCACTGTTTATTTCCTCCCTTCCTCCCCACACCTTTTTTTTAAAAGCAAGAATTCACTGCTATCAGATCAGTGTCTCTACCGGGCAAGGCTGGAACGGCCCTGTGGGTTTCTGAGACTACTTGTCCATGGGAGTAGAAAGACTCATCTTTCTCCATTGCAAGAGGCTGGTAGCTGCAAACAGCAGTTCAGTGCAAATCAATGTGCCACCAGGCTCCTCAACATTTTAAAAAGAAAAAATAAAATTTCCAGGAATTGATAGAGAAAAACATTGTGATTGTCCCTGGTGGCACAGTGGGTTACAAGTTGGCTGCTACAAGCAAGGTCAGCAGGTCAAACACACAGAGCGGCTCCAAGGGAGAAAGAGGAAGCTTTCTGTTCCTGTAAAGATGTATAGCCTCAGAAAGCACAGGGGAAGTTCTCTATGCCCCAAAGGCTCACTGCTAAGAATTAGAATAGACTTGACAGCAGGGGGTTTAGTTTAGCAACCAACTAAAGTTTTTTTTTTTTTGTGGGCATCACTGCCCTCTGGTGGTCATGGGCGCTACCCAGTGCCGCTCCTAAGAGCCGTCGCTGGATTTGAACCGCCAAGCTGGCGGGCTGCAGTCCCGCACTCAACAACTTAAGCCACAGGGGCTCAGCCCTCAACTAAAGTTTTATGTTTGTACATTTTAACTAGAGAAATTAAACTTCTAGAACATTTTTATAGGTATATTTTCAAATACCCAAATAGAACTGGAAGATCTATGTTTTTAACAAAGGATTAAAACACACACACACACATACAAAGAATCTTCCTTTATTGAAATTAGTTATTCTTATATCAGAAATAAAAAGTTTTAAGAAAAACATAATACCTAAAAGTGTTTTTATTTGGCAGTTTCTTTTCATAATTTAACATTTCAATAGGACCCCCAATATGCAATGAGGGATGCGAATTAAATGGCAAACCCATTGCCATCAAGTCAGTTTCAAACCATAGCAACCTCATATAGTTTTTTTTGAGGCTTTAAACCTTTATGGGAGCAGAAAGCCTCATCTTTCTCCCAAGGAGTAACTGGTGGGTTTGAACTGCAGACCTTGTGGTCAGCAATCCGACTGCTTACCCAACAGCACCACCAGGGATCCCTGTAATATAAAAAATAGTATCCGTAAGCTAAGGAGAATAAATATAGGTGCTTATATCTTTAAAGTAATAGTAATAAACTAAGTACTACAATGATAGAAGAAATGTTAAGACTAGAGGTAAGAGATCAATGTTAAATGGCTATAATCGAGGAAAGATGAAAACAAATCATTTACCAAGTAATTTTGTTTACCAAACCTTTCTTCACATGCCTTATAGAAAATTATGTAGACAAATACTGCTTAAAGTTTCCGTCAAAATACTCAAGTTTTAGGAACCACAAATAATGTATATCATTATTCTTGTCCTCCTCCAAACAAAATAACACAGGTATATGAGGGAAATTTAAGATTTCTAGAGATAAAATATTACATTACCTTTTGGACATTTGATAATATTTTCTTCAGGGCTTGCTCATTAACTTCACCTACAGAATTATAAAACCTGTGAAAGCCAAAAATGCCAAAATTAAAGGCATTCAAAATAAGTGAAACATATGAACAATTTTACTAGTACATTTTACTCTTAAACTACCTAATCAAAATCCACGTCAGATGAAATCCTAAAAGATTGAAATAGTACAGTAAATTCTCAAAGCAATAGACTTGAAGTGACAGTTAAGTTGATAAAAAATGAAAATGGGGAAAAGGTCAAGAAATTTATCAAAGAATAAGCCTTTTGTTTTATCCTAAAACAAAATTTAAAACTATCCACTAAATAAAAAGATTTCAGGTTTTTAATATTTACACACAAAAAGAATATAAACTTATCGCACAAGAAGGACACCTTATTAACATCTAATCTAATGTAAATCAAAGACACTAAGCCAAAATTAAAAAAAAAAAAACTATGCTTTTATCAGCTGGCTTATAGGATAAGTAGTATTTGAGGGAGCCAGCTTGGGTTTAGTAGTTTTTGCTCTGTAATTAGAATGCCAACGATGTAAGAAAAATGGGAAGAACATTTCCAGTCCTAAAGCATTTATTACTTTTAGCTTTCTTTTCCACACAAATGGTATTTCCATCCTTTTAGCATTAAGCTCAATAATGCTATTTAATAATTTTATTGGGGGCTTTTAACAGCTCTTATAACAATCCACACATCGATTGTATCAAGCACATTGGTACACATGTTGCCATCATCATTTTCAGACATTTTCTTTCTACTGGAGCCTTTGGTATTGGCTCCTCTTTTTCTCTTCCACCTCCACCTTCTCATCCTTGTGACTTCTTAATAAATAATACATTTTTTAATTTTCACACCATCTGCAGTCTCCCTTCACCCATGTTTCTGTTGTTTGTCCCCCTCCGGTGGCTGGGAGGGGGGAATATTTTATATATATATATAATGATGTGTTAAAAAGTTAAAGTCTTGGGCATGTGTTTCTCATATATGGATGATGAGAAAGTCATGTTCTCTTCATCTATAAAACTATCAAATTGGTTTTATTACAAAGGTAGTTGCCAACAGGTATTAAGTGCCTTTGCTGGCCCAAGGAACTCCTCATGTGAATCTCTTTTTAACCAAGAATTCCTATGTCATTCAACAAAAATTTTCCTATGTTCATTTTCTTTTTTTCCTTTTTTTTGGGCATCACTGCCCTCAGGTGGTGGGAGTAGGAGGCCCAGCCTTTGCTCCTGGGATCCGGAATTGAACTTCCATCCCAGTGGGCCGCAGTCCCCGCGCACAACCACTACGCCCCCAGGGCTCAGCCCCATGTCCATTTTCTTAAGGCACTAAAGGAACTGTACTTTTTCCTGGTAAAGCAGTTTAAAATCACAATCATCTTTTTCTTCCTCCCAATGGCATTATCGCCCACCCATCTTTCTTACTGTAACCATCCATGCACCAATATAACTCTTACTAGCCATACTGATGCATACAAAGAGTTGCTATAACTGCTGGTTTTCATTGATGGCATATATAAATCATAAACCTTTCACTAAAACTACACATATGTGGATTACGTTTTTTTGTTGAAAAATTCATTTATTCGTTTCTTCTGTATATGTAATGCAGCAATAGGTCTTTATATAATGTACTAGGGTTAACAGACAAACTTGTTACTTTGCCTTTCTAGGGTAAAAGATAGTAGTCTATAGAACTCAGGCTTTCATCCTATAATGGCAAAAGGAAAGCAGTTAAATGAAGAACATTAACTGGCTAACAAGCAAAGGTTAACATTAAAAAAAAAATCAAGGAGGAAATAGTTGGTAAAATAAATAGGAAAAAAAGGATTCGGGGAAAGGTACTGCTATTGGTGATCTATGTGACAATGTGGTGATTAGCTAAGAGAAGGAAAAGCATTTATCATGGTAAAAGTTGGAATTTGGGAGAGGCAGTAGAGACAAGCGAAGTACGGAATATAAGCACTACAACCCTTAGACAGGATTAACAATGCATAGATGAATTTTCAGAGATTAAAAATCTTTTTATTTCAATCATCATATATGATGGATAATTAAGGTATTTCTTAATTTAAAAAATTGGTTCTCTCACAGAGCATCATTTTTATGATACACTAAGTACTTGCTCTTACTGATAATAATGAGGAGTCCTGGTGGCACACTGGGCTGTACACTGGGCTGACAAGCACAAGGTCAGCAGTTCAAACCACCAGTTGCTCTGTGATTGAACTATGACGTTTCGACTTTGTAAAGTGTTAGTCTAGAAACCCCCAGGGGCGGTTCTACTTTGTCCTATCGGGTTTCCATGAGTCAGAATCATCTCTAGCTGTAAGTTTTTGTTGAGTTTACTCATCTTATACTTACCTAAAAAGCCGATAGCATGGAATATATTTCTGAATGTCTAAGGAAAAAAAGGATTCATAATTATGATTACATTGATAAAGTTATTAATAGTCATTTAAGTAACATTGAGTTCTTAACTCATTCTAGAAAGTACTTTACTATTATCTTATTTAATCTATAAAACAAGCCTATGACATAGATGCTATCATTCTACCCATTTAGATGAGGCCACAGGCAAAGAGAAATTAAGTGATTAGCTAACGTCACAAGCTAGTAGTGGAATCAGAATGTAAACTTAAGAGGCTTACTCACACTCACAGTGCTATATTCACTCTAAGTAATGGCTCAATAACTTCAAGGCAAAAGATAGGTTCAAAGTTACTGTATTTTTAACTTGAGTTCTAAAAGAGTATTATATTCTCAATTTTTAAAAAGGAGCGTTAAACTGGGATGGAGGTTCAATTCCAGCAGTGGGGCTGGGCCTCCTACTCCCACCACCGGAGAGCAGTGATGCCCCCCCCCCCCAAAAAAAAAAAAAAGGAGCATTAAACAGTAAGCGCTGGACTGCCTACTTAAGTTGGGAGGCTCAAACCCACTAGTTGCTCTGAGGGAGAAGAATGGGATTATCTGCTCCCTTAAAGACTTACAGCCTTGGAAACCCTATGTAGTGTCACTAGGAGATGAAATCAAATATATGGCAGTCGGGGTATTTTAGATAAAATTAATTGTTGGAGGAATTACATTTTACTATTATAAGAACTTGTTCTGGCTGAGCCCCGGTGGCCTAAGTGGTTGAGTGTGGGACTACAGCCCCACACTTGGCGGTTCAAATCCAGCGGTGGCTCTCAGGAGCAGCGCGGGGTAGTTCCCACAACCACCAGAGGGCAGTGATGCCCCCCCCAAAAAAACCAAACCAAAACAAAGAATTCATGGGCTAGTATCAAATTAATGGACTTGATCTGGACTGGGTTGAGATGTTTTCTTTTTTTAGTTTGTTTTTTCCTCATCAACATACTTATATTTACATATGTACATACCTATATTTAGACCTCTCTAAATGCCCTTTACTTCCTAGGGGATGTTTTCTTAATAGAGAATTTCTTTGATATAAAGCGCTTTCCTATACATGAGTCTCCCTGGATTTGTTGCTGTAGCCTACCTGGACTAACATACAAAGAATGTACAAAAATAACAGAAATGCCATTTTTAGTCAACCAAATTAATAATAAGGTATCAATCTTAGATTTTAAATTGGCAAACTGTTTTACAGTAATCCAACATTTAAAAATAATTCGAGTAAATTCTGAAGTGTTCCTATAGCTAACATGGGTAGTCCCTTAAGACTTAGCCTAATATATGTATCTCCTAAATTAAATACCTCAAAATAAGTTGAATGCTAATTTTCTATTATGAAAAAAATGCTCTAAGAAATAGTCAAGGAATGGGGATATGACTGTCATTTCTGAAGAAAAACAGTAAAACACCAGGAAGGCACTTAACCTCACTTATAAGAAATACAAATGAGGTGGTTTTTTTTGAATTATCAGAACAGATTTAAAAACTGGGTGTTTGATGTTGGCTAGTATATGGGGACCCAGGTACTTTCTTTTTTGTGCAGAAGAATCTTTAAATGCTATAACTAGAGAAGCTAGTCTATCTCTAAAAATTTGATTTTCATATATACTCAAAGGCAAAACATGTTTGTAATCTCACACAGCAGTTGGTAAGTAAGATATGCTACTTTTATGTAAAAGGAAAATAGTCATTAGAATGACAAAGAATTACATACACTGATACTATTGTGTACTATTGATATATTAGAGACTTCTACATATACAGTATGATGCCACCTGTGCAAATAAGCACATTTCTCTACAAATGTCTTACATCTATTATTAGTAATAAAAAAAATCCATAAAATGGTAGATGCTGTTAAGACTAGTGAGAATTAGTTTACATTTGAAATTTTCTTCTATACACTTCTATTTGTGATCTCTTAAAATAGAAACTAAAAGTGATAATGAGTATATGTTGCTATAATCATTCTGGAACAGTTTGCTAATATATGTATCAAAAACTTTAAAAAAATTCATATTCTTTGATGATACTGTAATACCATTCCTAAAATATGAACAAGGAGGTGTGCTATAGCATGATTTATAATGAAAAACTCTACAGTCTCATTATAATGAAGTTATTATTTTGGGGGGAGGGGGGCATCACTGCTCTCCGGTGGTGGGAGTAGGAGGCCCGGCCCCACTGCTGGAATTGAACCTCCGTCCCAGTGGGCCGCAGTCCCGCGCACAACCACTACGCCACCGGGGCTCAGCCCGTAATGAAGTTATTTTAAAAGAACCTACTGCCATCAAGTTGAGGTGGACTCCTAGTGACCCTATTGGACAGGGCAGAACTGCCCTTGTGAGTTCCTGAGATTGCACCTCTGTAACGGAGTAGAAAGCCCTGCCTTTCTCCTGAAGAGCAGCTGCTGGTTTCAAACTGTTGACCTTGTGGATCACAGCCCAGGGAGTGGTTACTCACTACACCACCGGGGCTCCTTATAGGACTACCGAAATCAATAGGGTCATGCAGTAGAATACAGTGCATGACTCAAAATCATACTTTGCTTAACAGTAGTCTTCCCATGTTCCCATTGTTACAATGTCATCATGCCAGACTTTTTATAAAGTGTACCAATTTTGTGTAAAATATATGTATATCCGGGGCTGAGCCCTGGTGGCGTAGTGGTTGTGCGCGGGACTGCAGCTCACTGGGATGAAGGTTCAATTCCAGCTCCACGGAGCAAAGGCTAGGCCTCCTACTCCCACCACCAGAGGGCAGTGATGCCAAAAAAACAAAAACAAAAAACTATATATGTATATCCTTATGAAAAACTGGTGGGCTGAGCCCCGGTAGCGTAGTGATTGAGTGCGGGACTGCGGCCTACTGACTTGGTGGTTCAAACCCAGCAGCAGCAAGGCTGGGCCTCCCACTTCTACCAGAGGGCAGTGATGCCTAAAATTAAAAAAAAAAAGAAAAAAGAAAAAAAAGAAAAACTGGTATATATTAATCAGAAAACTCCTTATATAAAGTTCTTTTTCCTTCTCTCTCCTGTCTTTCCCCTCCAAAGAGTAGTTGTCACAAAAGCAGCCATTTTATCAACCTACCCCACCCTACCCATCACACAGTTATAGCCTGGTCCTTTTCCCATTACACTCTAGAAATTATTCAAGATTTTCAATTCTCTAACCTCCAGATCTTTTCCGTTTTCATCTTTGGATTTTCCTGCAAATAACACTGTTGATTCCAATATTTTTCTGGAAATTGTTTACTTTTTTCTTGGTTTGCTTATTGGCTTCTTTTTCATTTTTATTATTTTTTTTGTGGGCATCACTGCCCCCTGGTGGGAATAGGAGGCCCAGCCTTGCTCCTGGAGAGCTGCTGCTGGATTTGACCTGCCAACCTGGGGGCCGCCGTCCCGCACACAATCACTACGCCACCAGGGCTCAGCGTGGTTTCTTTTTAAGTAGGCCATCTTCTACCACTAACGCTATACAGGAATGGTTCCATCCTTTTTTTCCCAACAGTGCTACTCTTCTCTGCCTCTTTATACCATGTTTTCAGCTTTAAATCAGTCTTTGGACTTACTTTTAATTAAGAAAGTAAGGAACATGATGTATGATCTTTAACCCTGCCTTTAAACAGTGGTTTTGTTTGTTTTTAACAATTTTAAAACAGTAATTTCAGTATAAACATCAATGATTGGAGACAGAAATAAGGGACTCACCAATTGTATAAACAACTTCAACATCATCCATTTGGGAGTCAGTGATGCTATTCTTGGCTTCACCTTTTACTTCCCCAAGGAGAAAACCTTCCTATGAAGATAAAAAGAAAACAATAAATATACGGACTACTTGAAAGAATTAGTAGTCACTTAACTAGCACTTCCTGAATATTTTATAGTGTATTCAAGTGTGTACTAGTGATAGGGGTTGGGGGAGGGGGGGGCCTAGAGTTGGGGAGGCACACAAATGACCAGAGACAATTCCAGCTTAGTTGAAAAATATGAATAGTTAAATAAAAATGTGTAGAAGAGATTACCATGCCCTGAAATATTTTGAGAATGCTCTCTCCAACAGGAATGGAACTGATCTTAAAGACCTGTGTTCCATTGTGAAGGAAGCACTTAGCTAACACTTGGAAGGAAGCCTGAGGAGGCTTATCAAAAATGAGCACACAATGCTTGATCAAGGATGAGTAATGGCAGTTCATCTTTGAACTAAAGATTCCTAGTTATAAGAAAATGAAGGTTCTGTGGGATAGTAATAATATAACATACCAAATGCAGGAGGTCAAGTTAACTGACTGATCTGAGACCCACTGGAGGCCTCAGCTGCAAAATTACAATGATTTGGGTTTTTGGGTTTTTTTAATGGTAGAACGCTAAGTTTATAGAATAACTAGAGATTTGGCACTCACTAACAGAAGTCTGCTTTCTGAAAGAACTATAAATTTCAATTAAAAAACAAGAAACAGAGCTGAGCCCCGGTGGCATAAGTAGTTAAATGCGGGACTGTGGCCCGCGGGCTTGGCGGTTCAAATCCAGCGGTGGCTCTCAGGAGCAGCACTGGGTAACACCCATGACCATCAGAGGCAGTGATAACCCTCCCCCCCCCCAAAAAAAAAACCCTCAAAAAACAAGAAATAGGCAATATGTCAAACAGTGGTAATTTCTTAGAATTTAATTAATTCAATTCTCTTGATACATTTAAATATCTAATTGTGTAATAAAAGCTATCTTGTCAAAATTATTTTTGGAACTCTTCTATTAAAGGCCAGAACTGATATAATTATTTTATTTTGCAATTTTAAATAACATAGTGTGGTGAAATTACTTCAAGGCTCTTCTATCCATGTCTTAGTAACTGACCAAATGACTGATGGGACCATAACAGTAAGGTGAGTGAAACCCTAGTAGAGGGGTTAGTCAGTTTTGTCACTCCTCTATGTGAGGCATCTTAAAAACAAAAATAGAGAATCCCATGACTAACAAGAGCCATAGGCAGAGTGTGGGTGAGATGCCTGCCTTCAGTGTGGAAGTGCCAGAGGCACCAGAGGCCATGCCACACCAAGACCAAAGACCTCAGGCCAAGATGCTGAGGCAGTGCAACAGGTCTCCTGGCCTACAGAATGAGGCAAAAGCTATGGGACCACACAGCTGTGAGGCTGAAGACCGGAAAGAACTTATCTGCCAGCATGGCAGAAAAGAGGTGTTGTGGACAAAATACTGTATTCTTAATGTTTTCTGATCTTTATATGTAGTAATAATGAACCCCACAATCACGAGTATTATCTGAGTTCTGTGTGGGCAATGCAAAGCTTTACCAAACCCATCAGAGAGTGTCATGGAAGGAATGTTTGGACTTTTTTTTTTTTTTAGGCATCACTGCCCTCTGGTGGTGAGAGTAGGAGGCCCATCCTTTGCTCCTGTGAGCTGGAATTGAACCTCCATCCCAGTGGGCTGCAGTCCCGCGCACAACCACTACACCACCAGGGCTCAGCCCGGAAGGAATGTTTGGAGTCAGAAACCAGTAAAAGAAACATAGAAGGGGGAGCTATGCCTGACCTCTGCCTTGTGGCAATTGGCTTTGGAGTTGTTGTGAAGCTGGATTCTCCTGTCTGAAGCGAGGGTCAGACACACCCCACTCCCCTTCCACTACCTCACCGAGCAAGCTAACATCTATCAAAAGACATAATTTTTAATGTGTAGCTTGGTGCTAACCAAAAGGTATGCCATTTAATGAGAGAAAAAGATATGGCAGTTGGTTTCTGTATAGATCACAGTCCAGGCAACCCTACAGGACAGTCTACCCTGCCCTAGTGGGCCACTATGCTTCATCATGAAACTGGTTAATAGATGTAGCTATGGAAATTATTTTGGAATGCTCTTGGCATAAGTACACAGGTTAAGTCAGAAAGAATTGCTTCTTGCTGGGGATAACATAGTAAACAAAACAGATATGGTTCCTGACCTAACAAGGTCATACAAACCAAGAAGCAAGAAGCAGACTAAGGGACCTTACACTGGAAGTTGTATAATCTTGTAACACATAGAGGGGCAACATTGCCCAGACCTTAGAAATATCTTCCTGAAAGAAATTATGGCAGCCTAGAGTTTGAAGGATGAGACAGCTTGCTTAATCAATCGTCAGCAAGAAGATCTATGCCTAGAACTAATCGTGATTGCACATCTCAGTTTAAAGGGGACATAACATGGAGGGGGTGTTAATGGAAGGCTCTAGGACAGATATGGTGGCGACTGTACAACTCCTCTTGATGTGATTGAATGATGGAACCAGTCAATTGTATATGTCAATTATGTGTCAATAAAACTATGGGAGAAAAAGAATTGCTTCTAGAGTTCTAGTTCATCCATGCACAGGTTTATTCTAAACTCACTTGCCCTAGTCTCATCAAAGGGATCTAAAAGTCCAGTCGAAATAGGGACTTTCAAAGGCATCTGCTGTTGGTCAATTCCTGGCAGAAAGGTCAGCTCGGAAGGTCATATGGGTTGTTTTCAGGGACTCCACAGGGGTAATCTTAATAGATTAATTGGCTGCAGGGCTACCATAGGAGCTTATTAGAATTTTTTTTAAATGAAAACAGCATTGGTGAGAAAAATGCCAGAAAAGTGGCATCGAGACACTTTTTTTCTGCACCTGCTAATTTTTCAAGGGCAGCCTGTCATCATGAAACCTGGTTAAGATTACATTCAATCTAGAGACCTGATTTTGCTTCTTCAACCTTCAAAAAGAACATTTAAAAGGAAGGTAATTTGTGGTCCTTGATGAAGTTCTTTTGATAGATGTTAGCTTTAAAATAAAATATATCAATGCTGTCTTTATTAGAAAAGCTCAATATTTGGCAAGGTGGATCTTATAATCTAAAAAAGGTACAAAATGGAGCAAAAATTTCTAAAATTTATTTGGTATGGTGCTATCTAAACACAGTTCTGTAAGATGCATTTCAGATGTTTACTTTTTTTCTTTTCAGCAAGTTAAGGAGCACTTACTAAAGACGCTGCTTCTGCTTCGCAGATGGGAAATTGGGCCTCTCTACTCAAGTACTTCCTCAATGCAAGAACACTCCCTCAGTGCCTAAACTGGCATTCCAGGATGCTCACCTTCCCGACAAGCTCACTAAAGGCAGAGCGGGGTGCATAAGCAAAAGTGGTGAAGAAAGCTGATGATGCCCGGCTATCAAAAGATACAGCGTTTAGGGTCTTCAAGGCTTGAAGATAAACAAGTGGCCATCTAGCTCAGAGGCAACAAAGCCCACGTGGAAGCAGCACACCAGCCTGTGTGACCACAAAGTGTCGAAAGGGTTAGGTATCAGGCATCAAAGAACTAAAAATTATATCATTATAAAAGAGGAGGAGGGCGCTGCGCCCTGGTGGCGTAGTGGTTGTGCAGGGAACTGCGGCCCACTGGGACGGAGGTTGGATTCCAGCAGTGGGGCTGGGCCTCCTACTCCCACCACCGGAGAGCAGTGATCCGCCCCCCCAAAAAAAAAAAAGAGGAGGAGGGATAGATGAGGGACCCAAAGCCCATCTGTAAGTAAAGGGGTCTCGAAGAGAAGACCAGCCAGTCCCTGCAGTGTAGCAATGATGAAACACAACTTTTCCTCTAGTTCTTAAACGCTTTCTCCCCCCCATCATGACCCCAAGTCTGCCTTACAAATCCAGCTAGATCAGAGGATGTAAACTGGTAGGATACAACAATAATAATTTATAAATTATCAAGGGTTCATGAGGGAGCGGGAGGGAGGGGAAAATGAGCTGATACCAAGGGTCTAAGTAGAAAGCAAATGTTTTGCGGAGGAGAGCAAATGTACTTGACTTACAATGGGTGGATGTATGGATTGTGATGAGTTGTAAGAGCCCCCAATAGAATGATTGCCAAAAAACAAACAAACAAACAAACAAACACCTGTTTCTTAAGCTTCAAGTTTTACAAGGTTTTACAAAAACCTCATGGAAACAAAAGCTTCCGGCTGGGTCTTTACCTCTTTCATCCAAACACGTCTGATACCCAGTACACCAGTTTTCCACCCGCTTGTTAAGTGAACCGCCCTCATGACCCCAAGCCTGCGAATCAAACCCCCCGCCGCGCAGGCACTATTCTGCACGAAACCGCCGCCGCAGCCTGGGGGAATGGCGCGGCGCGGCGCGGCGCGGGAGACGCCAGAGTTGGGCGGCAACTTTGCGAGCGGCGGCGGGAGTCCCGCCACCGAGGGGACTTCCACGCTGCAGCCGGACGCGGACCAGGGGCGACTGACCGAAGGGAGGCAGGCGTGAGCCGGGGGCTCGGGCGACCGAAGGGGGACGGAAGTCGCCGGCGACCCGCAGGGGGAAGACGTCAGTGTGGGGAGGGACGGCCGGGGCAGGCGCCCCACACGAGCGGCGGAAGGCCGGGAGAGGAGAGAGCCGGGCGCCGGGGTGAATGCGCGCGGGCGGGCGGGCGGGGGCCGCGGGACGCCGGCGGGGAGGCGCGGAGCGCGGCCGGCGGGGAGGAGGCCGGACGCAGGCCTGGGCCGCGGCGACGCCGGCTCCCCTCTCGCACTCTCGGCTCACCGTGTCCGAGTTGGGGTTGAAGTGCTGGAAGGCCAGCGAGCCGAGCAGAAAGCCGGAGAGCACGGCCGACGTACTCTCGCCCTCCATGCTCCAGACCCGGGTCAGAGGAGGCGGGGCGCCAGCGGCCGGCGCCTCACGCCGCTCCGGCAGTTGTCGGGGGGCGGGGGGGGCGGGGCGAAGGCGGGGCGGGGCGGGGCGAGGGGCGCGGCCTGCGCCTGCGCAGAGGCGGCGGCGCGCCGGGCGGCGGGGAGGAGGGGCGGGGCGCCTGTGGAGGCTGAAGGCGCCGCTGCGCGCGAGCGCGCTTGGTCACGTTGTCGTGGAGCCGCTGTGCGCTGTGGAGTCCCCCGGCCGCCGCCGGCCGCCGTGTCCCGCCGCCGCTCCGGGCCGGGCAGCTCTGCCCGACGCCAGAGTCTTTCGGGGTCAGCCGCTGCCGTCGGCGCCGCCCTTACATGCAAAAGTTATCCGTTGAGTCATTTTCAAGACACAATTATGAAAAGAATAAAAATCTTGCTGAGTGATGTTGGGTATTATACGTTTATGGAATGAAAGCTTCATTATTCGGCCTCTGGCTCATCTGAACTTCCAGAATACTGACCATTTCGGGAATGGTCTCTTCTAGCACTCTCCAGAGATGCCCCTTCCCCGTTGGGTCTCCGTGTGCGCTAGTGTGCAGTTCTTATTTTCATTTTTGTGTGTTTGCTTTTAGATAATTATGGACTTAAGCTAATTTAAAGAATAAATAAAATTTCAACATAGTGCCGACAGGTGGCTTTGAAAGAATCTGCTGCCTTGAGTTGATTCCAACTCATTAAAAACAAAAACAAAACTCCCTGCCAACCAGTCAGCATAGCGACCCCATTGGGCAGAGTAGAACTGGCCGTTTTGGTTTCCAAGGAAGAAATCTTTATTGGAGCAGAAAACCTCATTTTTCTCCCGCTGAATGGTTGCAGGATTCCAACTGCTGACTTAGCAATGAGCAGCCCAAAGATAATC
Organism: Nesogale talazaci; assembly: GCA_004026705.1. Lineage (NCBI taxonomy): Eukaryota > Metazoa > Chordata > Mammalia > Afrosoricida > Tenrecidae > Nesogale > Nesogale talazaci. The sequence goes on from PVJH01013147.1 coordinate 45,235, forward strand.
ATCCCCTTCACCACCAGCGCTGCTCTTTCCGATCACTGTGGCATACATAGGCTTTGCACGGCTATCAGTCTTGGTGGGAACTGAGAGCCTACCTCATCTTCCTCCTGAGGAACTAACTAACTGGTCGAGCTCCTGACCTGGTGGTTATCAGGCCAACTCATAACCCACCAGGTTTATGATCCAACGAAATTCACCGCTGTTGAATCGATGGCGACTCATAGAGACCTGGCAGGAGAGTGTAGCGCTGCCCCCAGAAGTTTCCAAGACACTAACTCTATGGGAATAGAAAGTCCTGGCTTTCTCGCAGGGCGCGTCTGACGGTTTCGAACTGCTGACCTTGCAAGCAGCCTAACACCTCGCCACTTCACCACCAGAGGTCCTAGTTTGATAATAGTTCCCTTGAACTTTACAGACAGGCCTAAGCATATGCTGTTGCCTCATTTACTACAGATAATAAAGGGAATAGGGTGGGGCATGTAAGAGTGCAACTCAAATATTTCCAACCATGTGCGTTTCAGAGGGGCTTCAAAGCAGTTGGTGGCAAAATTCCATTACTTTTAAATTTAAATTTCCCATGAAATTTTCAAAATCCCCTCATATAAAGTTAGGGCAGTGGTTTTTTAAAAACAATTGAAAAACACAAAATAACAAGGACTATTTCATTGGATTGGCAGTGCATATTTCTGAGTTTTATTGTGACAGCAGTCCTTCTTGGCTTAGTAACACAATAAAACATCTATATGTGAGGAGACTCCAAAATGTTCATGGGAAAATCGAATCAAAAGCTAAAGAAATTTTACCAGGAAGTTTTTTGAAACGCCCTTGTATAATTAGTAATTGTGTATTTATTCATTAAAATTAATATTCTGCCCCTAACAAAAATATATAAAACAAATAATTCACCATGACCAAGTGTGATTCATACCCAGAATTCATGGGTGGTTCAAGATACAAAAGACCATTAGTATCATTTGCCATGTTGACAGGAAAAATTATAAGAATAACATGATTATATCCATCGATACCGAAAAAGCATTCAACAATATTCAACACCAGTTCCAGTTCAAGACACTCAAGAAGACGGGAATAGAAGGAAAAGTCCTCAAGACAATACAAGCTATATTTGAAAAGCCAATGTGATAGTCAATGGAGAAAAGACAAACATAATCCCACTGAAAAAGGGGACCAGACAAGGATGTTCCTTATCCCCACTCTTATTTAATATCATACTGGAGGTTTTAGCTAACAGCATAAGGCAAAGAAAACACATAGAAGGTATACACCTGGGGAAAGAAGAGGTGAAATTATCATCATTTGCAGATGATATGATTCTTTATATGGAAACCCCCAAAAGCTCCACAAAGGGATTACAGGAAACAATAGAGGAGTGTGACAGAGTGGCAGGATACAAGATCAACAATCAAAAGTCAATTGGTCTGCTGTACACATCAGTTAAGATCACAGAAGAGGAGACCAAAAAAGAGATACCCTTCACAGTAGCTAAGCACAAATTGAAATATCTAGGGATATACCTGACAAAAGGAGCAAAGGATGTATATGAGGAAAATTATAGAACACTTATATAAGAAACCAAGAATGACTTCAAGAAATGGAAAAATATCCCATGCTCATGGATCAGAAGACTCAATGTGGCAAAGATGACAGTTCTACCCAAGGCACTATATAAGTTCAATGCAATACCGATATAAGCACCATCATCCTTCTTCAAAGAAATGGAAAAATGATTACCAACTTCATATGGAGAGGGAAGAAATCCAGAATTAGTAGAGAACTCCTCAAGAAGGACATCGTGGGAGGGCTTGCCTTACCTGAATTTCACACATACTATCTAGCCACAGTGGTCAAAACAGCATGGTATTGGCATAATGATAGATACTCAGACCAATGGAAAAGAACTTAAAATCCAGAAATAAAAACACAGCATACAGATCACTGATCTTTGATATAGGCCCCAAAAGTATCAAATGGAAAACAGATGCCCTTTTCAACAAGTGGTGCAGGAAAAAATGGATATCTACCTGTAGAAAAATGAAGCAAGACCCTTACCTCACTCCATGCACTTGAATAAATTCAAGGTGGATCACAGACCTTGAAGTAAAACCCCAAACTATTAGGGCTATCAATGATGGATCTGGGACCAACCTGAGAACACTGGCCCAGAGATTACATAGGCTATCAGAAATAGGAAAGGACACAAACACAGAGGAGGCATGAATAGACAAATGGGATATACTGAAGATAAAACACCTGTGCACATCGAAAGAGTTCACCAAGAGAGTAATAAGAGAGCAGACAGACTGGGAAAACATCTTTAGCAGTGACAAATCAGATAAAGGCCTTATTACTAAAATCTACAGCACCCTGATAGCTTCCAAAAAGAGCAAAACTAACTGCCCACTGAGGAGGTGGGCAAAGGAGTTAAACAGAAGTTTCACAGAAGCAGAAATCAGAGAGACCAATATATATATATGAGAAAATGTTCCTGATCATTAGCCATAATGCAAATCAAAACAACAATGAGATTCCACCTAACACCCTCAAGGATAGCCCAATTCAAAAAGTCAGAAAGTAACAAATGCTGGAGAGGCTGTGGGGAGATAGGGTCGCTTATACACTGCTGGTTAGACCTGTAGGTATGTACAGCCACTATGGAGATCAATTTGGAGATATCTAAAACAGATGGAAATTGAGCTACCATATGACCCAGCAATTCCCCTGCTGGGCATATAACCAGAAGAGACAAGCAACAATCCACAACCAGAGGTCTGTGCTCCAATGTTCATCTCAGCACAGTTCACAATTGCAAGGAGTTGGAAGCAGTCCATATTCCCATCAACTGATGAATGGATTAAAAAGCTGTGGTACATACATACAATGGAGTACTATGCATCGCTGAAAAGCAGTGATGAATGCATGAAGCACATCACCGCATGGGAAGAACTGGAGGAAATTATGCTAAGTGAAGTTAGCGAAGCACAAAAGGACATGTACAATATGAATTCACTGAGGTAAGCATAATAACAATTTTAAAATTGGAAAGGGGCAGTGGGAAAAAGCCACTATATAGAGAAAATCCTGGAAGAAGGCCCAGGTAATATGGCAGGGGCCAGATCAAATCTAGGGCTACATATGGTAGCCAACTAGGGGGTAGGGGTAAGGCGGGGGGGGGGGCGCAGAGGGCAATGTGTAGAAAGGGAATGGGGCACTAAACCATTAAAGGGGAGCATATTGTTTATATCTCCACAGAGAAAGAAGGACAAAATTTAAACCCGAAGACCCAGGATATGAATGCAGCACGACAGCATGGAGTGGAGAACCAGTGGAGAGACCTGAGAACACAACCCCAATCCCAACTATAGGGGCAGCCACCCCTCCACCAGAGGAGTTTGCCTTGGAGGCCAGCACTGAAGCTGAAGCTTGGGGAGTGAGATATGCCTGACCAGAGCACATGAGAACAAATGAAAGGGGAGGAAGAGAAAATGACATGCATCCTGGCCCACCGAGCCTTCAGGACGATATTCCCACTCAGAACAGCTAATGCACAAAGAGGACTATATGGCCGGCCCCACTGTGAAAGATGGCTACCCTCGCTGACCCAAGGCCCAACGGGGCCAGGAGGAAGAAACCCTGTCGGACACAACCACACCAATGCAAAGCGCTAAGAGTGTGCAACAGAGTGTGGAGTTCCAGATGGAGTGCCAAAGATATACTTTGGGGCTAGGGAATGGCACCCTATCCAACTCAAACAGGGGACACTCCTGGAGGTCAACTACAGATATGTTTTTATATTGTTATTATTTTTATTATTATTTTACATATATATACATATACATATATATATATATATATATAGCACATTGAGGGTTTTTCTTGTTGTTGTTATCATTGTTTTATTTGCTTCGGTTGCTTCAGTTTAGGAGGCCTTTTTTGTACATATTGTTACCTCTGCAGGTCTATCTAGTCAAGATAGGCTGGACAGAGTCTGGAGGCGAAAACAATAGGACTGATGGTTATGGGGTAGGGGACATGGGAGAGGGGCAGGAGGGGGAAAGGTGGTGATGTCAACAAGCCCAGGAAAGAAGGGAATAACAATTGATACAAAATCAGTGACAAGGTGGGTGAGAGAAGTCCGATAGGGATTGATTAAGACTAATGTAACAGAGAGAAAATACTGAAACCCAAATGGAGATTGAGCATGATAGTGAGACAAGAGGGAAGCAAATGGAAATAGAGGAAGGAACTGGGGGATAATGGGCATTTATAGAGGTTCAAATACAGATATGTACATAGGTGCATGTATTTATAAGTGGCGATGGGGAAATAGATCAGATTGCATACTTATAGGGTTAGTAGTAGGACAGCAGATAGGCATTGGACCTCCACTCAAGTACTTCCTCAGTGCAAGGACACTTTGTTCTATTAAATTGGCATTCCAAGTTGCTCAACTTTCCAACATGATCACTGAAGACAAAGGTGTGCATAAACAAAGGTGGTGAAGAAAGCTGTTGGTGCCCGGATGTCAAAAGAGGTAGTGTCTGGGGTCTTAAAGGCTTGAAAGTAAACAAGCAGCCATCTAGCTCAAAAGCAACAAAGCCCACATGGATGAAGCACACCAGAGCCCTGGTGGCATAAGTGGTTGAGTGCAGGACTGTGGTCTGTGGCTTTGGCAGTTCAAATCCAGTGGCGGCTCTCAGGAGCAGTGCTGTGTAGCTCCCACGACCACCAGAGGGCAGTGATGCCCCCCCAAAAAACAACAACAACAAAAATATTTAGCTTTTGGGCTGAACCCCGTGGTGTAAGTGGTTGAGTGTGGGACTGCGGCCCTGCGGGCTTGGCGGTTCAATCCAGTGGCGGCTCTCAGGAGCAGCACTGGGTAGCGCCCACGACCACCAGAGACAGTGATGCCCACCCCCCCAAAAAAAAAACAGCAAAAAAAGCACTCCAGCTTGTGGGATCATCAGGTGTCAAAGGGATTAGATATCAGGCTTTAAGAACTAAAGAGCATAACTTTGCGTGCTCACTTTCCTGATATGATTGCTGAAGACAAGTGCGTGCATAAGCTAATGTGGTGAAGAAAGCTGATTGTGCCCGGCTATCAAAAGATATAATGTCTGGGGTCTTAAAGGCTTGAGTGAACAAGTAGCCATTCAGCTCAGAAGCAATATAGCCCACATGGAAAAAGCACACCAGGCTGTGTGATCACGAGGTGGTGAAAGGATCTGGTGTCAGGCATCAAAGAGCTAAAATTATATCATTATTGATGAGGGAGAGTACAGATTGGGGACCCAAAGCCCATTAATAGGTGAAGCGACACCCTCTTGCAGAGGGGTTGCAAGGAGGAGATGAGCCAGTTAAGATGCAGGGTAGTAGCAATGAAATATGCAACTTTCCTCTACTTCCCAAATGCTGCCTCCCACCCACTATCATGATCCCAATTCTACCACATAAATCCAGATAGACCAGGAGATGTACAGTGAAGTTGGAAGCATGGAAAATTTAGGATAGATGATCCCTCAAGACTAGTAATAGGAGTGGTAATACCAGGAGGGTAGAGGGATGGTGGAATAAAAAGGGAGAACCAACTTCAGGGATCTACATGTAGCCTCCTCTCTGGGACACGGACAACAGGGAAGTGAGTATTGGGACACATTGGACAGTGTACAGTATGAAATAATAACAATTTATAAATTACTAAGGGTTCATGGGGGATGGGGTTTAAGTTATTTGTAAAGATCTAAATTCTAAGACTGACATATATATGTGGGGGCAACTCCCAAAAATAAAGGGAAATATAGGGAGATACAGGGGGCCTGGATGCAGGGAGGATGTTTTGAGAGTGATGATGGCATAAGTGTGTAAATGTAGCCTGCATACAATTGATGCGTGTATGGATTGTGATGGGAGTTGTACGTGCCCCCAATAAAATGATTCATTTAAAAAAAAAGGAAAAAAAATAATAAGGCTAAACAACACCCCCCCACACACACAAAGAATTGCAAGGATGGACTAACATGTACAACATAGACTGATCTAGAAAAAACTTAACTATGCATATAATTCTGTTATATCACAGGTTTTCCTTAGCATGATGTCAGAAAATCCTGCTCTCCTTGAAAAATAACCCATTGTGGTTTAGATAATGTCACTATATTAAGCACACATAGAGACACTATTTATTCTATTAAATTGAAATGGTTATTGGTCATGCAAAAAAAAAGAAAGTTAATTTGGTTAACATGGAAGGCAAGGTATGGGGAGGTCTGGCGTGGGGAGAAAAAAACTTGATAACCTTCAAAATCTTTTAGTACCTTGAACAAAATACATGTTATAATATCTAATTTATTTGTAAAGATCTAAATTCTAAGGCTGACATATATATGCGGGGGCAACTCCCAAAAATAAAGGGGAAAAATTCCTCTAGGGGAAGCATTTGTAGTACTTACCCCCCATCCCCTGCAGGCTTCAAGCTTGCTCTGAGTTAGTGCACTCAGTGGCATCCCCTGAGAAGGTTCTCTCTGATCACAGTGAATTTTTTTTGTAAAACAATTTCCCTTGAACCTCCTTTTTGTGTGTGTGATGGCCAATTTAAGAGAACAGTGTGGAGCTGTGAAATCTTGCTTCCTGGTCAGGGAAAAATGCCACAGAAACTTGTGATGTGGAATGCAGCTTACAAGAACAGTACTATGGTAAAGACTCTAGTGTCCAAGTGGTTTTCTTGTTTCCAAAAAAGGTGAAATGTCAATTGATGACAAACCTCATTCTGGACTTCTGTCAACTTCCTGAATGGACAAAAAACGTTGATTTGTAGTGCATTTGGAGTTCATTTCACCAAGCCAGATTGTTAATCAAGTTTTCTATTTAGAGGTTCTGAAAAGATTGCATAACAGTGTACAACAAAAAAGGCCTGATTTGTGGCAGAGAGGGGATTGATTTTGCACAACAATGCACGTACTCATGCAGCTATCTCAGTGCATGAGTTTTGGGCAAAAAACAGCATGCCTTTTTTGTTCCATGCATCTTACTCACCTGACCTTGCTCCATGAGACTTCTTTTTGTTTCTGTGAATGAAGAAGGACATGAAAGGATAGCAATTTGATGATGTAGAAAGGGTGAAGAAAAAAAATGAGGAATATAGTGTCAGCCATCTAAACAGATGAGTTTGAAAAATGTTTCAAAAAAATAGAAAAATGTTTCCAAGAATGGAATTGTGGGCTGTGGCCCACTGGCTTGGCAGTTCAAATCCAGCAGCAACTCTCCAGGAGCAAGGCTGGGCCTCCCACTCCCACAGAGGACAGTGATGCAGAAAAAAAAAAAAGAATGGAATCGCAGGTTTGACAAATGTATTAAGTGTAATAGAGAGTATCTTGAAGGTGATAAGGTTGTTTGGTAAAAAATTTAAATACATAGTTTTGAAAAAAAAGTTGTTTGCTGGTGGGCTGAGCCCCAGTGGCATAGTGGTTGTGCGCAGGACTGCGACCCACTGGGTTGGAGGTTCAAATCCAGCAGCAAGGCTTGGCCTCCTACTCCCACCACCAGAGGGCAGTGATGCCCCCCCCAAAAAAAAAACAACAAAAAAGGAAAAAAGAAAAAAAAAGTTGTTTGGTGGGTACCCCTTCATATATATATATATATACATACACACACATGTATATATATGTATATACACTATATATACACACAATTGTATAAATCTGTCAAAATGAGTCATTTAATTTATTCTTTAATATATTAAGACAATTTAATTAATAAATATGCAAGTATCATGAAATCAAAACTGAGCTCTTTGAAAAAGAAAATGTAAACATACATTTCACCTAATTAATAAGTATAATCTAGATGTAAAATGTATCTAGATAATTTACTTTTATAAATGTTTTGCTTTAAATGATCTGTTATACCAACCAAGAAAATCATTTTTCTATTATGCACCCTTGAAAAAATAGTATCCAATTAAAAATCACCTAACACTGTTATTAATCAATTGGGGTGGGGGAGAGGAGAGACAAAACTCTGCTAGGTTGATCCCAGAAAGGGAAAAAAGATGACAGCGGAAGGAATTTTTTGTACAAAAGAAATGTGATAGCATACTTCCTTATAGCCTTTCAGCACAAAGGAAGATCAAGGTCAGATAGGACACATTTCCTTTCTCAATGGAAGATAGGGAGATAGTGAAAGGCTGTGGGCCAAGAATCCTTTAGATTTCAACCTCTTAACAGAGTGTCTTTTGTAACGCTAACTCTAAAGTCTTCTCTGAATCAATTACTATTAGGATGCTTTCTTTGTCTTGGGGTGTGGAAAGCTTATTCCTGGTTTCATGGTAACTTTCTTTTGGGTTCTAGCATGTCTGGGGTTCTTTCAACTTCTTGAAAGATTATTTTCTTGTTTTTCATGATGTTCAGGAAGTTTTCTTCCAGGTGGTCTTTTACAAATTTTTCTTTTGTGTTTTTTAGGCTTTCTTCTTGGTTAGAATCTCTCTGATGCCCTAGTGGTGTAGTGGCTGCTTATTGGTCTGCTTATCGCTATGTCAGTGTTTGGGCCAGGCCATTCCCTTGCACCCTTTTGCCCCAGCCTCACTAAGAAGGAGATGAACACCCTGCAGAATTTTGCAATCCCTGCTTCTGGCATTTCACTGAGCTTATCTCCCCAGGAAGGGTAGCCTCTACCTGGGCAAGGCACGGAGTTCCCCTCGCTAACATTCTGAGAAGCAAGTTTGAAGAAAGAGAGTATTTGATCACAGGTCATCTCCCAAACAGAAACTTGCAAATGCAGCATAAGAAACCTGTTTTCTTTCATGAGCCCACATGCCTGTAACTCAAACCCTATATATATCCCACCACCCCACTGCCAAGTGTGACTTCCCTGGCTTAACTCTCAGATCTTGGGACTAGCCCAGGAACTCAAGATGCTCCTGTCCCTCTCTCTCCTGTCCCTTCCCTATCTCAATAAAGCATATTGACAGGTTGAGATGGAGCCGCAGAGAGGAGACAGAGCTAAGGTAAGGATGAAAAGGATAAGCTTTATTGGCAGTAGTGAAGCACTTTTGGGAAGGGAAGGGACAGCAGAGAGAGAGAGAGAGAGAGAGAGAGAGAGAGAAGCATTTTGAGCTCCTGGGTGGTCCCGTGGCCCAAGAGTTAGGCCAGGGAAGTTGCCCCCAGTATTGGGGCGGTTGGACATATATAGGGCGTGAGCCAAGGACATATGTACCAATAAGGGGATGAGGCTTTCTGATGTTGCAGTTGCAGGTTCTGAGTCAGCATATGGTTTGTGAGAACACAGATCCGCATCCTGGAACACTGAGGGAAGAGACTGTACAGACTCGGCCCTGAGAGATAAGTTCTGTGAAGGGACTGTGCCCTTTGGGGAGATAAGCTCTGTGAAATGCCCAAGGAAGGGTTTACAAAGTTCACTAGGTTGTTCATCTCTTTCTTAGTGAGGCTGACACAAAAGGGGTGCAAGGGGCTGCTGGTCCAGGGGGTTGCCCAGTCCAGGGAACTGTGCAATCCAGGGGGCTGCCTGGTTCGACCTTGGTCCATACACATATCTTTACTGTTCACCTCTCACTGAGCTCTCTCTTTCCTGTGGCTCCATCTCAATCTCTCAGTCAGCATTAAAAGCTACAAGCTTCTCTGAAGGGGGATGGGACTTTCCACACATCTAGAGTTACAGTCTTGAAAACTCACAGGGGGACTTCTATCCCATCCTATAGAATCGCTCTGGGTCAGAAGTGACGTGATAGCAGTGAATTTGGTTTGTGTATCATAGTGCTCTTGTTGGTGCCCCACATCATTCTTAGACTTGTATTTTTTTTTCTCTTTTTCTGTGCGTCCTTCTTGTGGTTTGCTATTTAGCGGATGTCTTCAAACTCACTACTCATTTCTTCTTTGCTTCAATTCTGCTGCTTTGGTCTTTCAATATATTTTCTGTTTCTAAAACCTTAATATTGATCTTCTGGATTCCTACTTGTTCTATATATGCTTTTGCTAGATTTCATGAGTGAGTAATACCTCACTTCTTGGTTCTGCACACTGAAAGAGTTCATGCTGAAGCCTGTTTTGTAATCCAAATGGGTGTGTTTTTTTTCCCCCCAGATTAAACCTTTTTATTCATTCTGACCACTTTACCAGTGATGTCTTGTACTTCACATTGTGTAATGATAAGATGCAGTAGACGGGAGCAACTGAATTTGGATTCATGTTGTCAGATGAGATAGCTTAGCAGATGGGACCCCACTGGGTTGTTCAATGGCATGGTGCTGTAACACTTTGACCTTGTAACTCTTACCCAAATGGGTTTACACAATGGATGGGATGAGTTTCAGGCTTTACATTCTCAAAAGGGTTCACAAGTGGGCATGAGCAACCCTGCAGAAATGAGCAATCACACATGTGGAATGAGGGCGGGGAGAAGTGGAGTGACCAAGTGGTCAAGGGAGCCAGTGGCAAGACGACATCCCAGAGTTTGTACCCTGTCTTTAGTCTAGTCCACCCCATGGCTGGGAGAAGGTGTAGTTGAAAGTATTGTTTGACCCCATTGGCTGGATGGAGCGCACCTGGGTGATGTTGTAAGGCTGGGCTTAGATTGGACCAGCCAGGGGTACCTCCCACCTGGCTCGAGGGCTTGCGTATGAGCTTCATAGATGTCTAATGGTTGCCTGATTTCTTTCCAACCTCCTCTAAGAGGGCCTTTGCAGACCTCAGAGGGGTAACCCCCATCCCTAAACTAGCTACCTCACACTGTTTTTTTTTCTCTCCTCCTCTTTCTCCTCTTTTTTCCCCTCTTCCCTCTTCTGTCAGATTGCTCTACAGCATTTGCCTGAGTTCTTCCATTAGTTTTTTTTATTCCTTCTGTGTTTTGTCCTGCCATTAGTCTCGTCATCTTTTTCTCTACCCACGGAAAGTAGCTAAGACTCATTCTTCTGACTTCCTTTCCTGGTAGTTCCAATGCCTCACGGTAGTTCCAAAGTCTCTGGGCTCTATATTGGCTGTGGCTGTCCCCTTTTCTCTTGTTCCTTCGTATGAGCTGTCATGCTCTGTTGTCTCTGAGACACTGAGGTGGGGGTTGGGGGTTGTTGTTCATTTTTTAATCAGGAGGTTCTGGAGTGGGTGTAACCTTATCTACTAGGTATATCGGTTGAAATTGTGGAATGACTGGGTCATTTGGGGCCAACTTTCTCTGTCAGGGAGAGTAATAAATGATTGGAAAAAAAATAGCAAATCAACTACAGCATAAAACAACAACAATAACAAAACCCAGATAGCAGATAAGCCAATACATACATGTGAGATTAAAAAAAGGAAAAAATCCCCCCCCAAGCTCCACACCAATCATCATTATCATCATCATCATAAATTATTAAAAAAAAATTAAGACCCAGGTCTAAACCATCAGCTGCTTTCTCCTTTCAGTCACCATTATGAGCTTATCAAGGTCCCATTCCAGTGTACACCATAGGCGCACGGCCATGGGTTTGTGAAAGAGGGGATGGTGACTTTTCTGAATACCACAGGCTTTGGGGGAGGTAGGAATGACTTTGCCCTTCTTACATCCTATGACACTCCTCTAGTGGCTAATCAAACCAAAAAAAAAAAAAAAAAGAAAGAAAGAAAAAGAGATGAGAGAAGAAGTAGAAAAAAAAATCCAAGCCAGCACCATTAATGCCAAAGTATTGACAGCTCTCTTGGAGCTTGTAAATGTATGAGCCCCACCCCTATAGTGCTGCTCAATTAGTTTAAAATAACCTTAAGACTCCACAATCAACCCCAGAACCCCAAATACTTTTGTCTTATAGCTCTATAGATTTAAAAACAGCCCTGAGCTAGCTTGATTGGGACCCAGATCTTAGAGTCTGAGACTGCATTCACCTTGATACTCTGAAAGTTCAAATCGAGTCCCAAGCCATTGTAGATGCAGGTTCTTGGAACAGAAATCTAAGAAAATTAGAACTTCTCAAAAATTACATGGAACCCATAAAGATCAATAAGTATTAATGAGGAGAAATAGACTGATACTGACCATTTTATTAATTTTAATTTTTTATATATTGTGAAATATTTATTTCTATTACAAAAAGATGAAATTTTGTCTTGAAGCTTGGTGTAGCATGGGTAACAGTCTTCAGGCTGGGTACTCACATGTGCGCGTATCTGCATGTGAGCAGGCCCCCCGTGAGATGGATAGAGGAGCGGTGTCTTGGTTCCTAAAATTCTCAGAAATATGTGTTTTCTGAGAGTCTTAGGTGATCCCTGCGAAAGGGTCATTCCACCGCCAAAGAAGTTGCAGTCCACAGGTTGAGAACTGCTGCTCAAGGCTGTGGAGGCGTTTTTCTAACGCTAGTACTTATCTTTCAGGACCTGTGGTGAGGAGTACAGAGATTGGGCTGCTTATACTTTCATTCAGGTCCTGTTCTTCAAAATAAGGAACTTGAACCGTGAAGGAGGAAGGGATAAAGGGGTGCTGATATTAAGGAGTTCAAGAAGACAGAAAATATTTCAAAACTGGTAGCAATTGTACAATACTGCTTGATAGGACTGAACTACGGAATGTCATATCTGTAGGAGTTCCCAATAAAATGAATTAAAAAAAATTTTGGGGGGGGCATCACTGCCCTGGTGGGAGTAGCAAACCCAGCCTTGTTCCTGGAGAGCTGCTGCTGGATTTGAACCACTGACCCTGTGGGCCACAGTCCCGCACACAACCACTACGCCACCAGGGCTCAGCCCTAAAATGATTTTTATTTTTTTATTTTTATTTATTTTTTTTTGGGGGGGGGGGCATCGCTGCTCTCCGGTGGTGGGAGTAAGAGGCCCAGCCCCACTGCTGGAATTGAACCTCCGTCCCAGTGGGCCGCAGTCCCATGCACAATCACTACGCCACGATGGCTCAGCCCTAAAATGATTTTTAAAAACATTAAAAATTTTTAAATAATTTTATTCGGGGATCTTACAGTTCTGATTATAATACATACATATATACATACATTATGTCAAGCACATTTGTATTGTCATCATTTTCAAAACATTTTATTTCTACTTGAGCCCTTGGTATCAGCTCATCACCCACTTCTTCCTTCATGAACCCTTGAGAGGCTATAAATTTTTTTTCATGTTTACATTGACTGATGTCCCTTTTCACTAACTTTTCTGTTGTCCCTCCCCCTGGGAGGGGGTTGTATGTAGATCATTGTGATTGGCTCCCCCATCCTCCCCCCACCTTCCCCTTAACTGTGACTGTTTAAAGAAGTAGACAGCTCTGTCTTTCTCCCTCTGAACAGATGGTGGTTTCAAACTGCTGACATTTGGGATCTTAGTCCAACAAGCAACCACTAAATCACCAGGGCTCCCCCCCCCCAAACAGTTTTATTGTCACCTAGTCCATATATCATACAATTCAATAGTTCAATCATTTAATCATATCAAGAAGAATTATACAATCATTACTACTATCAGTTTAGAACACCCCCCATGATTAAATTGAGTTTAAAGTGAGTTTTCTCATCACAATCAGTTCTAGTGCTCCCTTCCCACTCCTGCCATCAATTATCTCTGAAATCTCCTTACCCTCCCTATCACCCATTCCCGACACCTGTATTCCTTATACACGCTTGTATCAGTAGTTATCACTATGCATCCATTCCTCCTGTGCTTCACGAACTGGAAAATCTAACAGACACCATAAAAAAACAAAATTGAAATAAAGTGGGTGGATAAAATAATAATAATATAAAGATAAAGATACAACTAACGCATAAGAAAGAAAAGACTCCCATCAATATTTATAAAGCAAGGAAAGAAATTTTTGTCATGAAACAAGCAAGAGATTCTTGCACCTAGAATAAGTTCAAATTGGGTCTATAGGGAGGTCAACTGGGCAAGTATTGAGTTTGAGCCAGTATAATCATGATTACAATGGGATCTGCCTGATAGTAAGGCTGTTCCAGACCCTTGCCTGTGCTAGAGTGGATCTGTCAGTGGCTTAATCTAACTAGATACTCTGAAGATGAGTTTGGGGCTCTCACTGTCCTCCATAGTTTCCCACGAATTGGATATTCATAATTTTAACTCTGATACTTTTCCTGTTGTCATATTTGAATCTTGTCATGGCCATCTTTGGATCACACAAGCTGGTGTGCTTCTTCTGTGTGGACTTAGTTGACTCCTCGCTTAGATGACTGCTTGCTTGAATAGTGGTGCACCATCTACTTTCTTAATCACACTTTCATGTAGAAGGATTGTTTTCAGTGATCATTTCATGAAGGTGAGTATCCAGCAGGGTCATGATATCAGAACTAACTGTTGTTAAATTGGGGCTACAGTTAACTTCATCTGTGTGCTTGGGGTATGCACAACTCAGGTTTACTTTGGCAGTTGTAATACGACAAAATCAAATCCCTGTAAGACCTACACCAATTGTAGCCATAAGCCATCTACTAAACAAACAAACAAATAAACAGAGCACAAACACAAGCTACAGCAAAACCCCATATAAACAAAGAAGTACAACATTGTCTATCACCCTCCTGGGGTATAAGTTGATTGCACAATTATCATAATCAATTCTCCTTATAACCCAGCCCTTCAGACACTGTCAATATGAGGACCCATTCTTCTTTAATTTGTTATGTTGACATAGTAAACCATATGTCTGCCTGATTAAAAATAGTCTGTTTCAGATCATAAATGTCTAGGATATTGATCTTTACATGTTGCTTTCATCTTTGATTACTTCCAGTTTTCCTCTACTCAGATAATTCAACTTCTAGCTATTAACTAATGTTTTAGCTTTTTATTCTAATATTGAGTCCTGTCTATGTTAGTCCAGGTAGACTAGAGGAACAAATTCATAGATACGCATATGGATATAAGGGAAAGGTTTACATACAAGAGGAATGGGACATTGAGAAAGCATCCCAGCCCAGTCCAGTTCAAAGTCATAAGTCTGATATTATCCTATATCCCCGATCCTAGTCAATAAAGTCTCCTTCCGACTCATGAAGTCACAGGCCAGTGGGTGCAGAGTCCCGGCGCTGGCAGGGTCTCCCGAGGGCTCCTTGCTTCCAGGGCTCAGGGTCCATCAACAGCATCCAGTGGTAGTAGAAGCAACTCAGCGCTGGCAGGAGTTTCCACGTGGCTTCTCCAACTTCAGAGGTCTGATTCCATTAGGGTAAGGCCGTATGGCTTCTCTTCTGGCTCGGCCTGCTCCTGGGATGCTGCCATCTTGTCTTGTCTGTAGTTTGTTGTCTCTGAGACTGACTCCCAACAACTGGGGAGATAGCTTCTCATCTCCATGAGGGAAATAGTGCAAGATTTCCCAGAAGTCTCAGGAGAAGGCCACGCCCACACGGAGGCCTCATTGGCTACACAATGGCTATCTCCAGATTAACAGGTTAGATTTCACTCCTACATCTCAATCATGAAATTAACATAAGCATATGACTACCACACTGTCCTATCAGCAAATGAAGATTCTGAAAACTTTACTCTATCCATGTCATTCTATGAGAATCTACTTTCAGAGAGCCTCTCTTACTCAGTCCATTTTTTTGAGTGCTTTTGACCTAATGGGACTATCTTTTGGCACTATATTTAACAATGTTCTATTGCTAGTCATGGGAGTTTCAGGATCTGACAATGATCTGCTGTTATTGTTAAGGTTTTCAGTGGTGAACTCCTCAGAAATAGACAACCTAGTCCTTCTTCATAGTCTAGAGACTCTGCTAAACCTGGTCACTTTGGATGACCTTGCTGGTATTTGAAATAGCAGTGACATAACTTCCAGCATCATATTAGCTTGCAAGCCACCATAGACAAATGGTGAATTAATGTTATTAGGTGCCTTTAAATCAGTTCATTCAGCATATCTGAAATTGAAAGAACTCAAGAGAAAGTTCAAGCCTCAGTTTGCAACTGTTATGGTTCGAGAGCCAAATAAGATCACCGACCCAAGTTCTGCAGATCAACAGACAGTTTATTACAATATATAACAGATAACATATAACAGACAGATTCGAATCTGGGCTACAGCCTTTATTTGGACTGCAGCCCCGAGCATACAAAAGTTACGTCTTTTATAGGATGAAAGGGGAGGGGGGAGTAAAAGAGGGTCTGGCTGAGGAGGTGATCTCAACTACAAAGGTTTCTGAGTACATTTTAGGGAGGAGGAAGTTTAAACTAAAAGAACATTCCTGGGTG
>PVJH01013148.1:0-61277 GCA_004026705.1 Nesogale talazaci
CTCTTTTTTTTTGGGGGGGGGGCATCACTGCTCTCCGGTGGTGGGAGTAGGAGGCCCAGCCCCACTGCTGGAATTGAACTTCCGTCCCAGTGGGCCGCAGTCCCGCGCACAACCACTACGCCACCGGGGCTCAGCCCCCGAAACAGACTCATAAATAGTATGAAACCAAGAGGTGGGGGGAGAGGGAGGAGGGAGAAAAAAGGAGAGGAGGAAAGAAGGGAAGGAAGAAGAGAGGAGAGATGGAAAGAGACAGACAGACCCTAAGAACAGGGTCCAGGCTGAGAGAGTGGGACAGGGATACAAGCCATAGCTTTGGCTACCTCCAAACAAAAAGGGTGAATAAACTTGAATCCCCATGTCTAGGTTCCTACATTGTCTCATTTTAATGATCACAATAATGCTATAAAATTAGAGCATTATTCCAGTTTTCATGTTGGGATCCTAAAGTTCAGGGATACTGTTCATACACCAATGAAGGGAAGAAGATAGGTATTTGAACTTAATAAAACACGAGTTCTGTTCTCTGCTCTCCCCCATTGCTTAGAATAATGCCTGCAGCCCTGTCTGAAATAGGACCTGGTACCTAAGTGGAGCTTGCAGAAGATGAGAGGAAGGAAGAAGTGGGGAAGGAGGAGGGAGGAAGAAGGGACACCAGAGATGAAAAGAACTGTTAGAGACTTTGAAAGCCTTGCTCTGCTCTGCTGAGCCCCTCCGGTGGTTTAAGGAGGACTCCTTCAAAAGTTCTCATGTTTATTCAGCTAATCTCAAAAAATATATACAGGAGAGTTTGATGCTGTACTTGTTGAGTGAGTAAATATTTTTATATACAGCAACACATACAAATAGAGAAATCCATTTTATAATACATGGAAAGTAACTCATTTCATCTTCAGACATTTAAGTATTTTCAAATTTTAAAAGATAATTTATTGAATGGGACAGAGTTTTTAACTCAGAGAAGTCAAGGTGTTGGATTTCACCAGACAAGCATGTCCCCCTGGCTTTCAGTCTCCATATAAAAATGATGTGCTAGTCTCTAGCACTATCATTTTGAAGTAAGGCATGAGTTTCTTCAGATGATTGCTACCTAATTGTTTTCTCACCTGTGTCATTTTTAAAGTTGTAGTACATGTGACAATAGTGGCTACCTGTAGTTACCTTAGGTCACAGAATTATTCACTCATTGGATGGAATATTCAGACCTCTAACAATGTCCTTTTAGAAACCAATAATTTTTTTCACCCCCCAGAATCCATAACACCCAAGCTGAATAGCCCTGTATGTGCTCAGGAAAAGTGAAACTCTGACAATGAGGTTTACATACAGGTGATTTTTAAATCAATCCTAGTTCATAAATAAATGAAAGAAATGCTTGTTGGGAGACTGAGAAGTATAAATTCACAATGAAAATAAAAGGCAGACTTCAGAACTGCCTGACTTGCTGCTTAATAACCCCAAACAAGACCCAGTCTAATTCCAAAAGTATCACCTAAAATGTATGACAACATATGCTAGCCATTCTGATTCTGTAATTTGATTCTATTTAACATAAAACTTCAGCTTTTTAATATCCACTCATATTATATGCACCCCTGTCTTCACACCAATACACTCTATGCAACAGTAAGAATGACTCAGACATCCCATGACTGGTGTTCCCCTTGAGATGTAGCACCAACATTTTCCTGAGACTGGAGAGTTTGTAAAACATGAGGGGGAGGTTTGGATTTCAGGCTCTGTGACTTCATGATGAACAATGAAGCTAATGCGTGACCCGATATCATCTTCCCCTTAGGAATAAAATTGTCTACACTGAAAAATTCTAGTTGCTTATCATTTTCATATTTGCTGGTGAGGCAGCTGTTTAGCACATACCAGAATAAGCTCCCTTTCCAGGGCAAAAACTGATTAGTTCTTACTCTGAACTTTACATATCCAACATAAAGATGTGAGAAGTTGACATATTAAATGAATAAGTCAGGTGAAAAATAGCAAATACAAAACTTTGAATATAAATTTTGAAATTCTTCATGTGAAATGAATGACTCAAATAGTACATGTACAATTATCAACAAGATAGTAGGAATAATTCAAGAGAAGGTGTGATTTTTTTTAAAGAGTTTCTGATTTTATATTTTTAGTCACTGAAGTGTTTTTAATATTCAAGTTTTGTAAAAGTTACCATTATCTACCTAACTCATTTATAATCATTGTGGTTTATAGTAGCCAAAAATATTTTTCAACATTCACAGAAATTGGTCTAAATATGAAAAGTATTGTGAAATTGTATTTTAAGGCAAAACTTGCTATTTGTACTGTTAATTCTGGTTCACATATATCTCCTCTCTGGATTAAGGGAATTAAGAAGAGAAAAAGTAGATAGTAGTACCAATTTCACACATTGCACGGGAAGTTCATGTCAAAAAGAAGTGCATCGGCTTGCATAACATGAGCTGGAAATAAAGCCCTTTTCTTTTGTCCCGCAGCCAATGCATTACTTTGGCTACTTGTGTTAAAATTTTTATAAATAAGAGATCTGCATATTCTTTATGATAAGGACAGTTTGCATAGTATAAGCAGAAAATTAACTTATGTGTATATTTTATATGCAACACTAAGGAATTAAATATTAAAATTAATACTTATAACATGATTTTAAAATACCCCCAAATGTTCACTGATCTTCATCCAGTACCTCTAACAGGTAGGGTGCTAATAGGAATCCTCCTAGTTCATAATAAGTTGTTATGTTTGTTAGGTGCTGTTCAGCCAGTGCCAATTTACAGCAAGCTGAGGTAGAACAGAACAAATCACTGCCAAACTCAAGTGCAACTCCACAGTTTTTGCTCATGTTGAGCCCATTGCTGTCGGCACTGGGCTAATGGATCTCATTCAGGGTCTTTCTCATTCTCATGGACTCTCCACATTACCAAGCATAATATCTTTCTCCAAGGATGGTCCCTACTGAAACATAACCAAAGTGCACGCCTTGTCATTTGCATTTCTAAGGAGCATTCCAACTGTTCTTCCAAGACCCATTTGTTTGTTCTGAAAAATCAAAACCTTGGACTTCTTCCTTTAATACCATTTAAAACCATTTCAAAAGGGGAACTCTTGATTGATTCTTTTTGGTATAGAGACTCTGTGTGTCATTTCCATCTGTTTTGATGCTTCCTGCATCATTCATTATTTTGCCCAGAGAATCCTTCAATATTGCAACTACAGGCTTGAATTTTACGATTAGTTCTGATAGATGAGTATATTCTGAGCAAGTCCTTTTTTATGGTTTTCTAACTTTGCTTCTTTGTCTATTTCATTAGACTGTTTTATCTTCTAAAGCCACTTTCTGAAATCGTCTGTCCAACTTTTCTGCATCATCATTTCTTCCATTCACATTAACTGCTCTTTATTTTAAAGTAAGTTTCAAAGTGTCTTATGGCATCCTTTTTTAGCATTTTCTTTCCTTTCAAAACAACTTTAATGACCTTTTGCTTTCTTCACATATGACATCCTGATGTCATCCCCCAACTGGTCTTCTGTCATTGGTATTAAATGCACCAAATCTGTTCTGGAAATGGTTTCTAAATGCAGGTGGGATATGCCCAAGGTTATAAATCTTGAAATGTCCTTTGGGGGGGGGGGGCAATCACTGCTCTCCGGCGGTGGGAGTAGGAGGCCCAGCCCCACTGCTGGAATTGAACCTCCATCCCAGTGAGCCGTAGTCCCACGCACAACCACTATGCCACCAGGGCTCAGCCCGAAATGTCCTTTTGAATAATGAATTTGATCTCATTCCTCTTCAATGGATCACTCCCAACTAGTAGATCACATTATTGTTCAATCAAAATGCCCGAAAGCTATGCACTTTGATTCCTTGATGTCTAAGGTATCAATCTTCATTTATGTATTAATTTCACATTTGATGACTTCCGATTTTTCCCAGGATTCATGGTGGGGCAATGGGTTACTTGTTAGGCTGAAAGACCAGCAGTTTGAAAACACCAGCAACTCTGTGAGAGAAAGAGTTCCAGCTGGAAACTCAGACTGTTTAATAGGGTCCCCAGGAGTTAGAATCCCCATGAGTTGGAATCAACTAGATGGCAGGGTGTTTTTAATTTTCTATTTATTTCTTCTATATTTATACTTCATTTATTCCACATTCTGCTTACTAATGGATGTTTGCAACTAGGCTGTATTGCCGTTTGAAGGTCCAACAAGCTTTACTCCATCCATGTCATTAAGAGTGACTTTATTTCGAGAAAGCAGTCCTTTTTCAGTTATATTTTCAGTGTCATCCCATCTTATGGTCTCCTCTTCTCCTCTTCAGGAAGCTTTGATTGGCCAATTATTTCTAAAGTAGATTTCCTTCTAACATAGAAGTTCTTCTTTCTAATCTGCCTTAGTTTAGAACAGGGGTTCTCAATCTGTAGGTTGTGACTCCTTTTGGGGTTGAATGATCCTTTCCCAGGGGTTGCCCGCTTCATAACAGTAGCAAAATTACAGTTATGAAGTAAAAACAAAAATAATGTTATGATTGAGAAGTCATAACAGGAGAAACTATATTAAAGGGTTGCAGAATTATGAAGATTGAAAACCACTAGTTCAGAAGTTCTGCTGAAATCTGTCAACCATAAGTGATTCTGCAGATATTTGATAGAACAATCGACCTTGCTTCCAGCATTTCAGAAATAAGCAAGCCACCACCTCCTGACAAACAACTGTCAGTCCCTCGTCTCTGCACTGAAAGAAGGATCTAGTATCTTTCCAGCTTCCCTAAATGCTTTCCTAGTTATTATGACAATACATGTGTCCCTAGGGCCTCTCTGAATATGATATGGGAGTCTTAAAAACTTGAAGCACAAAAGGAATGATGAACTCTCTTTAGAAGAAATAAAGTAAATGTCCTAACATCCCTTAATTCTGGTCATTCAATATTCCAACTTCATTATCTTTCAAGAAAATAGATATTAGAAATCACTGTAAAACTGTCTATATTTCACAAGTGAACAATGTGGTCCAATTTTTATGGTTTCCAATCGATAATGTGTAATGAATAGTGACAAAGCATCCAGGCACTTTTAAAAGTCCTTTATAAAGGGAAACTAGTGCAACCCCATTTTTTTCCAGGTCTCCACAAAACATAGGCTATGCCTTTGGCATGTCAACATTCTAGTATTCTACTCGCGATCACATATATTCATCATATAAGTTGCTCCTTTGTTAATCGCAATTGTTAATGTTTTGAGCTGTAGATTTTTTAGATTCTAGATCTCTACATAAAATTATATACTTGCAACTTTTTACTTGAATGGCTAATTCACCTAACCAATTCAATAATTGCCCAATTTAATTTTCATTTCTTAAACGTCAGTGTTCCTTAGGTCATAAATGTTTCCTAATTTACACTGATATTAGAAGCACAAAACATGGGTCTTGTCTTTCTCTCTACCCATTTTTCCTCCCCATCCCTTCCCTGAATATCCTTGATCTAATACAAAGTCATTGTTATCTTCCTTCCCAGTACATCCTCAATTGGTGCATATTTTTCCCAAATGTATCCCAAATTGGTAGATTTCCCCTTTTGTGTCCTCCATGATTGACAAATGTTCTCCTCCAGGGCCCCAAAAGATTATGTTCTATGGACCAGCGTAACCGTCATCTCCTTTTCATCCACTATCCAGGCTGCACCATCCCTGACTCTCCGCTCGCAGGTTCTTCTGTCTGAACTACAATCTACATTGCTTTGGGGACTCATCCCACTTGTTCTTTCAGGTTGTCAGCTCCCTGATCATCGATTCAGTGACATCTTCCATGGCCACTCACTATATATGTGGTCCACTTCCATAAACCATCACTTTCCACCAACGTACTTGGATTGTTTCTTTTTGTTTGCTTGTTTTTTTTTTTTGGGGGGGGGGCGTCACTGCCTCTGGTGGTCATGGGAGCTACCCAGCGCTGCTCCTGAGAGCCAATGCTGGATTTGAACCGCCAAGCCCGCGGGCCGCAGTCCTGCACTCAACCACTTACACCACCGGGGCTCAGCCCTGGATTGTTTCTTCATAACACATATTCTCTTTAATGACTTTTCTCTATATGTTCTTATCGTCCTTTCTCCTAACTAGAGTGCAAAAGTTACAAATAAAGGGGTCTGATTTCTCTTATCTAGCCTTTATACCCATCACCTACAATTGTATTTAAATTAGTGACATAATACGATCCTGTTCTTACCCAGATGAGAAGGATGGCTAATTGTTTGCTTGTGTGAAGATGCTGATGATGCTGTAGGTTCTGTTAGTTGGTTCTGGCTCATAAGCAACACCAGATGAAAAACACTGCCTGATCCTGTGTCATTGTCACAACTGCTATTATGCTTAAGGACATTCTTGCCACTTCTGTTTTATACAGAGCTATTAAAGAAAACAAACTCTACAACAGATGTCTTTCAGAGGACCACTAAAATTCTTTTATCAAATGTTATACCTATCCATAGTAAGTGCAACATTAACATTAAAGAAATGTAGAATTATATCCAGTCAATAACAGCAAGATGCTGCTTCAGCAATGTAGAACATTTAAGAGAACAGACGTCAGGATTAGCAACTTTCTTCATTTAAGCAGAAGGAAATTATTGCCTCATCTCTTGGGATTAGGTTACTTTTTTTTCTAAGGATAGCAGTTTGTAGAGACACATCTTGCGTATTTGCCAAGGGACATTTTGCAATTGGATTTCAGGGGAAAAAAAAGGAAGAAAAGGGAAAGCAAGGATTGGAGTGTATTTTTAAGTAGACAAAGACTACTTTAGGTGGATTTTATTTAAATAAACATAAACATTCAATTCAGACAGGACATTTGGCCTCGTATAGGTAAATCTCCTTTAGACTGGAGTATGACTTACCCCAATAATAACAACATATCTGCCTTTGCTTAGGAAACATGTGGTTTTGTTTTCTTACATTTTTAAAGAAATTTTCTTTCCATAAATGTTCATGGGACATCAAATCATGGCCTGAGACACTACATTTTAATTGTTTGAGGGTGAGGATGCTGGCATTGGTCTATTAGTTGGGTCTCTTGGAGCCCAGCCCTGTACTGTCTTCCCAGCAGACATCTCCCCTCAAGGGAAGTTCACTGAAAGGAATACAGGCTAGCAAAAAAGCAAGATGTCCTTGAAGAAGTAATGATATTAATAGAATTACTTCTTTCTCTTTCTCCTAATCTCTGAAGCCAAGAATGTTTATCCTGGTTCTGTGCAAAATCAACAAGAGAGCATGTAACACAATGTATTTTTGCATTAAAAATAAAAACAGATAAGGAAATACTTATTTCCCTCTTCCCGCCTTGATTTTCCTCAAGGAAAACACTCACAAACAATTGTTTCCCCTTAAGGAAAACTTAAGCTTAAGCTAAGAACTTAAGAGTTAGCATTTATCTTGATTAAGGAAAGCAGTCAGGAATTCTATTTTCAATTCTCAGGTCTCTCAGATTCACTGCACCTTTACTGTGTCCCAAAGTTGTGCAAACCCAAGACCGGGAGGTGAAAGGGAAAACACTCGTAGAAAATATAACTGGCTGCAAGAAAGTCGACAGTGTAAAACAGGAAAACAATAAAGATTTATCATATTATCAAGGGGTCACAAGGGGGGGTTAAGGAGGACAGGGAGATGGAAAGAGGAACTGATGACAAGGCTTAAATGGTAAAATGTTTAGAAGATGATGGCAACATATGTACAAGTTATGCTTCATACAATTGATGTATGGAATGCAATAAGAGCTGTAAGAGCACAAATAAAATGATTATATATACATGTCTACACATATGTAGCTATTATATATACATCTATGTATAGTTGCTAATAGTTTTAATTTAGAAGGTGAAAGTTCAAACAGACAAGGTACTAAGTCCCCAAAAGATGAGAAGACACAGATCAGAAACATTTCAAGGGAAATACAGCTGGAAAATGATCCAAATTTGCCAGCAGTCTTAACAAAGCAAATTAAAAGGATATGTTTGTTTCTAGGCTAAAAGGAAAGAATGAAATTAAGGTTTTCAATGCAAACAAGCAGATGTCCTTTATTCAAACAGAATACAAAAGGATTTCAAAAAGTTCATGGAAAAAATAAAACTAAAATAAAATGGATTTTTTCCAAGGATCTTTTAAAGCATCTTTGTATTATTAAGAGGCCTGGGCCATATTTGAAAGTCCCGAGAGCATGGTCTGTATTTTCTTATACTCTCTCCCCTCCAAAGACCATGAAGGGAGCTCAAAGAAAGTCCTCTTGCTGTTAGGTGCTGCACAGAGACACTATGCCCAATAGAACGCAGCAATGCCAGTGCAATGCTCACAATTATTCCTATGTCTGAGCCCATTGCTGCAGGCACTGTGTCAAGGGCCTTCCTAGTTTTCACTACCCCTCCACTTTACCAAGCCTAATGTCCTGCTTCAAGGACGGGTCTGTCCTGACATGGTCAAAGTACACGAGACAAAGCTTCCCCATCTTTCACTATAAGGAGCATTCTGGCTGTACTTCTTCCAAAACACAACTGCTTGTTCTTTTGGCAGTCCATGGAACCCTTATTATTCTTTGCTAACATCATAGTTAAAAAACATATTGTTTCTTTGATATCCCTCATTAAGAGTCAAACTTTCACAACCATAATTGAAAATATCATGACTTGAGTCAAGCACACATTAATACTTAAAGTAAAATCCTTGCTTTTTAACATTTTCACAAGGCCTTCTGCCACAGATTTACCCATGGCAAACTCTTTTGATTCCGAGTGACACTTCTGTGAGCATTGACTGTGGACCTTAACAAGATAAAACCCTTCACAACTTTAATCATTTCCCTATCTATCAAGATTGGTTTAACTGTGAAAACTTGGTCTTTTTAAAAAATTTTTTTTTAATTTTTATTTTATTATTTTATTTACTTATTTATTTTAAGGCATCATTGCCCTGGGGGTGGGAGTAGAAGGCCCAGCCTTTGCTCCTGGGAGCCGGAATCGAACCTCCATCCCAGTGGGCCGCAGTCCCGCGCACAACCACTACACCACTGGGGCTCAGCGAAAACTTGGTCTTCTTTACATGAGTCATAATCAGTATCGAAGCCTGTAATCCTTGATCTTCATCAGCAGATACATCAAGTCTTCCTCACTTTCAGCAAGCGAGGTTGAGTCAGCTGTATATTGTTCATTGCTACTTAGCCTTTTCCAATCCTGTTGCCTCATTCTGCTTTATACAATCCAGCTTCTCTGATGATTTGCTCAGCACACAAATTGAATAAGTACAGTAAGAGGATACAACTCTGATACATATGTATTCTGATTCTAAACCACCCGGTATTGCCTTGTTCTGTTCATACAACTGCATCTCTGTTTTAGTTGGGGTTGACTAGAGAAACATAGTCATAGATCTTCATATGGGTATAAGAAAGAGTTTTATATAAAGAGTAACTGTATATTAAGAAAACATTCCAACCCAGTCCAGATCAAGTCCACAAGTCCAATATTACCCCATATGTATGATGCTGGTCTATAAATTCCTTGTCAGACTCTTGCAACGACTCCAAATGCAAAAAGATCTCAAGCCAGTGGGTGGAAAGTATTATGAATCCAGTGGTAGTGGAAACATCTCAGTGTTGGCATGGATCTCCACAGGGCTTCTTCAATTCCAGGGCTCTGGCTCCATTACCATAGCTCCTCATGGCTTGTCAACAAGAATGTCTCGCAGGGATAGTGTATATCCAGCCTCTTGGGAGGAAGTCAGGAGGAGTTCCTAGAATCATCAGGAGAAGGTCATGCCCTCAAAGAGGCAAGATTGGCTATGACTTGATTGATAGGCTAGACTCCACCCCTTCACTTATGTTGACTGGAGATTATGTAACTGCCACCATCTTGATCCACATGAACACAATATAGTGCTCTGGATTTGCCATTCTTTTCCGTGCTATTAGGTTTGTTTTAATCCACACAGTTTAATGTCTTTGTATAGTCAAAGAAACACAAGTAAACTGCTTTCTGGTATTCTCTGCTTTCAGCCAAGATTCCTCTGACATCTGCAAGAATAGTTCTTTTTAGTATTTTCTTCTGAATCCAGCCTGAGCTAACATATGATATCAATGATATTGTTCTATAATTTGATTGTTCTGTGGAGTCCTCTGTCTTTGAAATGGGCACACACATGGAATTCTTCATGTCAGCTTGCCAAATAATGATCTTCTAAATTTCTTGGCATAGATGAGAGAGTGCTTCCAGTGCTTCAACAGTTTGTTGAAACATTTCAATTGGTATTCCATCAATTCCTGAAGCCTTGTTATTGGCTAATGCATTCAGTGTAACTTAGACTTCTTTCTTCAGTACCATTGGTTGGTGTTCATATGCAACCATTGGGTTTTTTTGATACAGTGACTCTGGTTTCTTTCCATCTTCTTTTGATGCATCATGCATTGTCCAATAATTTGCCCATAGAATATTTCAATATTTAAATTCCAGGCTTTAATATTTTTCCTGCATTCTATCAGTCTAAGACATGCTAAGCTTGGTTTTCATTTTTTTAGTTTTCTAACTCTAGTTTTCTGCAAATTTCATTACAATATTTTGTCTTCTCAAGCTGCCCTTTGAAATTTTCTATTCGGCTCCTTGACTTCATCATTTCTTCCATTTCACTTAGCTACTCTATGATCAAGAGCAAGTTTCAAAGCTTCCTCTAACATCCACTTTGATCTTGTCTTGTTTCCCTATATTTTTAATGACATTTTGCTTTTCTTCAAGTATGATGTTCTTGATGTCATCCCACATCTCACCAGGTCTTCTGTCATTAGTGCTCATTCCATCAACTCTATTTTTGAAATTAAGGTGGTATATTCTCTTGGTCATATTTTGTTTTTTATGGACTATCTTAATTTTCTTTAATGCCAACTTGAGTTTACATATGAGAAATCGATGGTCTGGCCCACAGTCGGCATCTAGGCTGCTTGTAGTTGCTGATACTGAGATTCTCCATCATGTCTTTACACAGATGTAGTGCATTTGAATTTTATGTATTCCACCTGGAGAATTCCATATGTATAGTTGCCACGTATGTTATCGGAAAAAGCTATTTGTGATGAAGTTATGGAACTGGCAAATTTCTACGATGTGATCTCCAGCTTTATTTCTGTCACTAAGATCCTATTTTCCAACTACTCTTCCTTCTCCTTTGTTTTCAACTTTTGCATGCCCATCACTAATAATTATCAATGCATCTTGATTCCATGTTTGATCAATTTCAGACTGAGGATTTTGTTAGAATTCTTCAATTCTGTATCAATCACTTTAGTGTTGGGTGAACAAATCTGAATTGCAATTATTTTGACAAAATTTTCTTATAGGGGAATAGATATCTGATAGCAGACAACAGTGTACTTAACAGATAAATCTTGACTATGAATGTACTGCCATTCCTCTTGGTTATATAATTCATGCCTTAATAAACCATATGATTTTCTGATTTGAAATGGCTAATAGCAGTCCATTTCAGCTTATTAATACCTAGAATACCAACTATTATATCTTCCATTTTTAATGACCTCCAATTTCCCTAGATCCATATTTCACTTATTCTAAGTTCTGGGTAATAATTGTTTGAAGCTATTTCTTCTCATTTTGAAATGTCTTGTCAGCAAGTAAGGTTTCAAAAAATTTCCTCCCCCAGGCATGGCCCCTTCTCCTCTATATGGTCAACTCTGTTTTGAGAAGGTAGCTCTTCCTCAGTCATATTTTGAGTGTCTCGTCTCCTGGCTTGGAGGGCTCATCATCAGGCACTATCATCCTTGACGACATTCTGCTTTGATTCATGAGGTTTTTATTAATGGAAAATGTTTCAATGCTACCTATAGGCCTACGTGAGCCAATTCCCCACAAGTGGACAGTGTATTTCTCTTTCTTGTCTGTTCTTAGTCTGGGAGCTCTGCTAAAACTTGTTGACTTTATGTGATCCTGCTAATAGTGGAATATCAGTGACATTGCTTCCAACATCACAGCAACACAAAAGCCACCACAGTATCCCAAACTGACAGAAAAATGGTGGGAAGGAAGTTCCAGCTCTCCATAAAGTATCAATGAACACTTTGACACTCAACTTAAAGGACCAAGTACTAATAAGTGGCTCTGTGGTGGACATCTTCTAACACTGCTGATGTGTTGGTTTAACCAGTTTGGAGAGCAATACAAAATAAAAAGATATTCACAGCTTTAGAATATTTTCAAGCATGTCTGAGGCCTTCCTTGGCTATATGACATAAAGATAAGAATGGGTACATTTTTAAGTTATAAAATTTTAGAAAAGTAAACTATGTGCTCAGGCATGGAACTTTCTGATCAAAATATTTTGTAAGAGCTTATCTAGCTAGTGAAAGATAAAGAGGAAAGGATTTAGAATGGTGAAGTATGTTATTAGTAAGTATCTATTATGCTTTCAATGAGCTCTGGTTGGGTGGTGGGTTACCTGTTGGGCTGCTACCTACAAGATTAGCAGTTTGAACCCACCAGCAGCTCTGTAAAAGAAAGAGGAGGCTTTCTGATCTCACAGAGATTTACAGCTTTGAAACCCAAAGTGGAAGTTCCAGTCTGTTTTACAGAGCCACTGTGAGTCAGAATTGACTTAATGGCCATGAGTTTGGATTTGGGAAGCTCTTTTTCACTATGTCTTTAGAGTCCCTGTTGGTACAAAGGGTTGACATTTCCAATTGCTAATGGAAATCCTGGAGGTGAAAGTCTACCCAGAGATGCTTCAGAAGAAAAGCCTGGTGAACTGCTTTCAGTGAAGCATCCATTGAAAACCCCAGGGAGCACAGTGCTACTTTCCCACGCATAATGTTGCCTTGAGTGAGAGTCAACTCTGGGGTACTGCTGTTGGTACTGGTATTTTGACCTCAGCCAAACTACTATGATCATGGAACTTCTTCTGAAGGTTGCTATTGCCTTACCAGAGAGGATTTTCCTATATAAACTCAGTCCAGATTACTAAATTATATGATGAAATATAGCAGGGAAAATATGTGATACTGTAGCATTATAATTGTTTTACTGGAGTTCTTCAGTAAGACCACAACCTTTATATTGGACCAAGTCTCCCTGAAGAGGTGATTCAATGCCCTGTCTTGGCTACGGGTCTCAGGGAACCCCCAGTAAAATGGCTTCTGGCACAAGGCAATGAGTCAGCATCTGTTGGACGAAGATAAGACTTTTCCACAATTACATCTCCTCCAAAATATTAAGGAAATACTGGTACCCATTTGCCAGCTCAGAAGCTTAGAGATATTCTCCCTAAAGGCTCCAGATATCAGAGGGCTTTGTGTCTCACAAAACATACGGCTGACTCCCTGCTGGTAGGACAATGGGTCACTCCCCCTGAAAGCTTTAGCTAAATCAAGTCTCCCACCCAAGGGCATTCAAGGTTAGGTCCCATGAAACTTAGGTCCACCCATCTTGTCACATGGGGACCCCATATTTCCCTTTCCTATAATGTATCTATAGCACAACCCCTTCCCGTGACATACGTCTTTACCGGTAGTTAGGGGCCTTGCATATCCCCAAAAGGTATATAAGGCTTGGTCAGAATTAAGAAGCTCTCTTGCTCTCATCCCGCCCCCTCTTTTGCCTGTGTCCTCTCCCCTCTCATCCCGGACTCTTGTCCTGTCACCCTCTCCCCTGTTCCCCATGTCCTCACCTCCCCCTCTGACACTCTCTATGGTGACCACCAGACGGGACTGAGGTGAGCATGCTGCCACGAGATGTGTCTGACTCCATTCTTCCTCTTTCTCATGCTCTCTATGACTTTACTATCATAATTAATAATTATCGCTGTGCAACTGCGCCTACCGAACCTGTGATGTTCTATCAGAGGCTGGCTTCTTCTGGTAAGCCCCCCACGGAAGTCTTCCCATACGCAACCCCATGTTCAAAGTCCAGAAAAGCATTTTATCAGGCTGATCATGCAATGTCCTCTTTGTTAGTGCATTTGTGTTCGCTCTATGATCCCAGCTATTTCATAAAACTGCATTTAAATGTGAAGGTTATGCATTGGGCTGTGATCCGTCAGGTTGATAGTTTGAAACCACCAGCCAGGTCTATGGGAGACAGTTACTGTCTCAGGAACTCAGAGAGGCAGTTCTACCTGTCCTCCAGGGCTGCAATGATTAAGCATCCACTCCAAGGAAGTGAGAGTCTCTTCCTAAAAATGCAACTGGTAATCCCAGGGAATATCACAAACTACGAAACATTTGTGTCCTCCCACAAGGTGCGTGATGGGCACCCACAAGTGGTTCTGGGAAAGAGATGCCTACTAATTTGCTTCCCCAAAGCCACAATCCTGGAAAAAAAAAATTGTACTGACCCAGGGAGTCAGCATGAGTCCATATGGACGGGTTGGAAGAGATTTTTATTTTATGTTTATTTCGTGCTGTAGGTGACTAAAAGAAGGAGGCGTGTGTAGAGGGACTTTTTGCCAGTGGACAGAAGAATAAGGTGACCAGGTACGACATCTACACCCCCAGCTGGCATTTCCCTGCCATTGAGGAGAGGTCGACTCACAGCGACTCATGGGACAGTGGAGAACTGCCCAGTGAGTTCCCAAGACTGCTCTTCTTTGGGGATGTGAACAGCCCCATCGTTCTCCCTCAGAGCCACTGGGGTTTTCAATTGCTGACCTTGAGAATCCACGTGTCACCACTACACCAGCAGGGCTCCCCAAACTGCAATGGGGCTAACAAAGACTATGCCCCAGGCGTCTAGTGGAGGAGGGGAAGGTGTGTGACATCAGATCATGCTGCCTGGCTCACTCCCTCTAAGGCCACCTAGCAGGGCTTGAGGGGCATTCTTTCAAAGAAAAACAGCATTTGGAAAGACACAGGAGACCAGGGAAAAGAAAATAACTTCCGAGGGCGACAAAAGTAAAGCGGTGAATACAGGCAAAGTTTGGAGAGCTCCAACTCTCCTACTTACAGGGGGAGGCAATCTCTCAAAGGAACGTGAAAACCAGGGCTTGGAGCAAGCAAACAGTGAAGATCAAAGTCAAACTTCGTTTTAGTTTGGAAAACAAAAGGCTATTCTAATGTAAGCGCTGATGTTTTTTATAAAGACAAAGCAAAAGTACAATAAATGTCATTTATCTCTTTCTAAATTTTAAAAGCTACTTTAGAATCAGAGTAAAAAGCCTAATAGGTATGTAATATCCTAGTCTGAGATTTTTTTCATACCGCTACATGTGAAGGAGACTAAATTTTGGTTCTGTTCTAAGTTGCCACAAAACAAATCGCATTAGTACTTTCCCAGCTAGGTCTCTTTCATTTTCTCTGACTGGGTTTATATGTATTTTGTCTTGTGGTAGTCCGTACTTCTCTCTAATCCAGGTCTCAGCAGTTTTCCGGGAAAAGTTGAGTCCATGCACATGAATAAAACTGAATTTTTTCTTTCTCAAGATTTTTTCTCTCTGAAATATCCATTCTGTCTGGTAATAATGACTCTTACCTTAGGTTGTTTACAAAGATAGCGACAAAGTTCCCCAATATACTGAAATGCAGTCACATTATATTTCTTGCAGTCATCCCAAAACTGGCTTGCTGAGAATTTTTTCTTTAGCACACAAGTGGCACCTGTAAGAAAAAGAACCATAGACACTAAGGAAAAGAATTCAAAGGCAGAAGTGATAGAAAAGAACAGCAAATGACCAACCAGCCAACCCACAGAATTACAAGACAAGCTGTACCATGCTTGCAAATCACGAGATACCCAATACTGATTTGTAATTTAATTTGGTGAAAATGTATCCTTTAAATTGAATAAACCTCTCATTTATTTCCTTTGGGACCAATATAGTGGTACATTTCTTGCTAAATGTACTTGTCTTTAACCCAACAAATAACTATTTTAATTTCCATCATATATTAAAGACACATAATTCTTCTAACCCTTCTAAGAAAATATTTAGGGTTGCTGTTTTCACAATCAATTCAGTTTTTATAAATTTCTACCGGATCATATTTGCTGAAAAATTAGTTTCCTTACTTCAATTAAACTTGCGAAGAGACATGTTCTAATCCTCTTCGATGGCATAACAAATACTGCTACTTGCTGTTATGCTGCTTCCAATTCATAACGGTCTTAAAGAATTTCCCCACATGGTTTGTTAGGCTGCAATCTTTAAGGGAGCAGAAAGCCACATTTTTTTCTCCTGTGAAAGTCAGAGTGGCCACTGAATTAGGAGTGCTGTTCTCTCAGTTCGTAGCTGTACACACTTGGCCCTTACACAGCCTACATCAGCTGTGCTCCTTGGCATAGCAACCGGTCACTAATATTACTGTTTTACGTGTTCAGTGACCGTGTTACACTGCTCTGTGCCAAATCCTTCTTTGAAAGCTTCATGAGGTTGTGCCCTGGGTCATCAGGGATGATCTAGGTCATCTAGGGATGGCTATTATGCCTCGCTTACTTATGAAACTGTCTATAGAATATGCCTTCTTGGATTAGATCATGACCTCTTAAGAAAAAACTAAAGAAATCATCTCGATTAGCTTAGCACATTAAAGACTGGCTATTTTAAAATCAAGAAGTTAAAAATCAAACAACCAAATCCATGTGAAGGGGTGGGGAAGGAATGGACTTCCAAAACCCATCGGCAAGTTAACACATTAAAGACCAGATAAACTCAGGGTCCATCCACAATGTGTTAAGAATATTATCTGTATTTCTTATATCTACTTTTTGTTAAAAAGTATATATTATTATGCTTCTTTATGAGTGTGTGTGTGTGGGGGGCTGTTTTAAAATTCTAAAATTTAAAGCAGCCCTTGAAATGTATCAGCATGTGAAATGTCAGCTCAATTAGATGATATATTATTTTTACTACATCTGATGTATTTTCTTATGCCAGAACATACAAATGTCACGCCACAATTAGCATTTTGTAATTTCAGTCAACTCTATAGTAGAGACGACTCTATATTCAGAAAAGATAATTAAAGATCTTTAGAATGATAGTCCTGATTTTTTTTTCAAATACTTCCTGTAATATTTGGCTACTGTTCTCCATTGTGAGTAATAAACCTCGGTTGCAGTGCCAACGGCTTATGCCAATTGGCTATAATCAGATATCTTGGCGGGCACTTCAAGTCCCCACATTTCACCTTTTGGAAGAGGATGTAAGAATACTGAGATTGCTTGTTGTTTTCAACATCTTTTACTAGACCTTGGGGTCATTCCATACTGAAAAGGAGAATTGGTGATAAATGAACTTCTAAAGTTTGATTATATTATTCTTTTTTTCACTTCTGAAAATAAAAATGGTGCCAATAGAAAACTTATCTTACAGTTTATTTTCAAGCAAAGACAAGAAAACCCATAAAATTTAATATTATCTAAATATCTAACATGAAAACAATTCTTTCTGACAAAGATTCTAAATGAATTAGGTCCATTTTATGGAGCTTGATTTATTTACTTTAAAGGTATTTATGAATATATCCTTGGACAGCTATCCAATACAAAGTATGTTATTCAAAAATGAGTATGCCTTTAAAGCATAGTCACTGATTCTTGATGTCCAGGTAATAATCTATCTTCATCTAATGAAGATAACTAGTGAAGAAACTAGACATATAATTATTATTCATGTGCCAGCGATGTTCTTTGAAATGATAAAGTCCCTTTGCTCATAGTATCCTCTTGGTCAATTTTAATATGGCAGCAGAAGACTATCTATTGATGCTGATGGCTTGGCTAAGTTTACTTTAAATTTCATTAAAAACAAAAACAACAAAACCGATGTATCCCCTCTCACTTTCTTAGTTACCCACTACAGTCATAATGTAAAATACTGCCAGTGACTTGAAAGAAGAAAAATCTGCCATTTCCTTGGATCTTTTATTACATTCACATGATATCTGTCCTCTCCTATGTGCATATCTCTGTTTTTAATATGTTCTTTTTTTCTCAGACATGATTAGATTTAGAATCCATAGTACTTTCCCCCCTTTTCCCCCACTCCCCGGCTTTACAAGCAGAAATTTATTTTCTTTTTCTTTAAAAAAATCATTTTATTGGAGGCTCATACAGCTCTTACCACAATCCATACATACATTCTTTGTGTCAAGCACATTTGTACATATGTTTTCACATTTTTAGAACATTTTTTTCCTACTTGAGCCCTTGGGATCAGATCATTTTCTCCCTCCCTCATGAACCTTTGATAATTTATGATTTTTTTCATGTCTTACACTGACTGATGTCTCCACCCATTTTTGTTGTCCGTCTTCCTAGGAGGGGGTTCTATGTAGATCCTTGTGATCAGTTTCCCAGTTCTCTCCCTCCACCTTCCCTCTCCCTTATCTTCCTGGTAGACACTCTCAGTATTGGTCCTGAGAGGTTTATCTGTCCTAGATTTCCTGTGTTTCCATCTCTTATCTATACCTGTGTGCGTGCTCCAATCTACCTGGATTTGTAAGGTAGAATTGAGGTCATAATAATGTGTGTAGGGGTAAGCATTACAGAACTAGAGGAATGTATGTTTCAGCAATGCTGTAATGCATCCTGACTGGCTCATTTCTTCCTGGTGACCCTTCTGTCAGGGGATATTCAGTTGTCTGCAGAGGGGCTTTGGGTCTCCACTCCACACTCCCCCCTCATTCACATTGATAGCATTTATTTTTATTCTGGAAGGGTCTGATCTTATTAACTTAACAAGTAAACCCTATTTTCAAACAAGATCATAACTAAAGATATAGGGGTCAAAATTTCAAGACATATTTGTCAGTGGTGGTGAGGATCACAATTTAATCCATAAGACCAACTAAGTCAAGAAATATTTTTGAAGATATTATGTTTCACATATTCTACTTACCAACAATCTATTAAGGAAAGTGTTCTTATTCCTGAGAAATGTTGATCATATCAGTGGCCTATTGTGACCTAAAACAGACAGCAAATGATACCTGTTCTTCATGGCATTGGCAGAGAATATCACCTTATGCTGTCCTACTGAGGTCACCTGGTTTTTAAGGTGTCCTGTATAAAAGGCATGGAATATTCTATTCTTCCAAGTGCCCAAAAGCTCTGTCTTGAAATAAAATAAATCATCAGAAATCTCTTTTACTGTTTTCTGGATCACTAGAGAATTCTGTCCCTCAGCTGAACTAGTCAATGAAAGGTATTACAAGCAATAGCCTGTTGGAGTTCTTGTGTTTTCTTAGTTTGGGGGATAATGTTGCAAACATTGTTCTGTGTACACATGGATGCCACATATTCAGAATTTTGTTCTCGTAAGCAACTGTACTTCTTAAAGTATAAAAAATAAGAATTAAGTAAGAAAATTAGGTAAAACTATGCTTCAAATTTAGCCAGGGGAGGAAAATGAAAAATCTACATATAAAGACATAGACTATACACAATAAACGGCACTGCTAATGCCCCAGGGAAGTGCTCTTCCCACGCACTATCGCAGGACATGGCCTCCTTTTAATACATATTGTGTTACGAGGATATCATATACACCTGCTCACTGTGAAATCTATTGGGAAAGTGTCAAATTTTAAGTGAAAATAAGTTGCAATTATTTGACATTTTGAAAATTTATCAAACAGAGATTGAAAACTTACCTAATTCAACACATCCACAAATTCCCAGGAGAGATCCCGCACTGTGATACAGAGGGAGCGTTATATAAATGATATCATCAGTCGTACAACCAAAAGCCCACAATCCAGCAGAGCCCTTTAGAGCCTGTAACTGAGTGATCACAGCTGCTTTGGGTAGACCTGGAAAGAAAGGGAGAAAAAGAGGAATGTGTGAGCGGGTGCATGTGCCTCTCGTTGGCAAGTGTTAGACTGCTAACCTCATCTTTGGCAGTTCAAACTCATCAGTGGCTCGGTGGGAGAAAGATGAGGCTGGCTGCACTCCTAAAGCCTCGAAGGCGCAGAAAGCCTAGAGAGTGTTGCTGTGAGTTGGACTTGACTCGATAGCGGTGGGTTTTTATATGTGTGTGCACATCACAGAAAGACCCCAAGTAGGTCCAAACTCCCTATCATCCAATCAGAGCTGACTCATAGCGGCCTGCTGTGGATTTCCAAAACGCTAACCCTGTTCAAGTACAGAAAGTCCAGTCTTTCTCCCAAGGAGAGGCTGGTGGTGTTGAATCGTCACCTCTGCAGATCCTGTCCCAGTGCATGCCCGCAGTACCCCCGGGGCCCTTCGATAGAGAGAAATCTTATGCTAACGTCATCTACAACACACCAAATGAGATAAAATAGATCCAGTTATTCTAGCTGCTTTGTAAAAGGGGCCATGCATGTGAGAGCTACCATTCTTATAATTTAATCCAATCTTAGCTTTATCCCCAAAAGAAGAAAACTAAGAAATGTATAGTATTTGATATACTGTAAGTTTCAGAGAGCTTCCCTGCTCTGAGAATGAGCCCCCAGTGCCCTAAACGTGGAAGTATACAGCCCAAAGAAGGCAAGTCACATTATAAACCCTAGAGGGTTATGAGTTGCTCTGCTTACTGCAAGCTAAGAAGTTCTAAACCACCAGCTACTCAGCGAAGAGAAAGAGCTTTCTACCCCCTAAAGGGTTACTGTCCTTGAAACTCACAAGGCAGTACTGATCAGGAAATGTACAACACTGATCATTAGCCTATCTAAAATTTATTTATTTACTTTAATTTTTTTTTTTTTTGCAAAAGATGTGTCCATGGCTATTTCTGAAAGGCAAACACTATTGAGTTTATTGTCTCCATATTCATAGACAAATTGCTTCAATCTTTCACATCAAAATCATGAATAAAAATGCTGAGTAAGGCTGAGCCCCGGTGGCATAGTGGTTGTGCGCGGGACTGCGGCCCACTGGGATGGAGGTTCAATTCCAGCAGTGGCTCCACAGGAGCAAAGGCTGGGCCTCTTACTCCCACCACCAGAGGGCAGTGATGCCTCCCCCCAAAAAATACTGAGTAAAAGAATCAGTTATTTTTCTTAAATTCAGAGGTACAAACTTTTCTACTTGGTCTTGCTATAGAGAAAATCTTAACTGTCCAAATTCATTTTCATCTTGTCTATTATTTAAAATGATCCTGTATTCCATCCTAACTCAATTTTACTTTTATTTCAAGTAGAAGCTTGTCTGAAGAAATGGTAAGGTGGAGGAGTATGCTTTATCTAGCTATACTCCACCTACATGCTTACATAATCCCTTCAAACACTTTAACAAAATATTGTGGCATGTCTTCCTCCCTAATCTGGTAATATTTTAGTGAATAATGATCTCATTAACTTATATACAACCATATGAACAATTATGAATGAGTTATTTGTCAAAGGAAATTGTCCAAAGATTAGTAAAACTCTATTTTAGCTTTATCTCTCAGAAATGTAGGAAGCGCATTAAGATATTAAAGGTACTAAGAAGCCCAGCAGTGCAAAAACATTAGCTTTTATGTTACTGGTGTTTCCCAAACTTACATAGTGATAGAACCACTTCTCAATGTTGACTTTTCTTCTAAAGCAGGTGAAAACATTCTATATAATTCCTTTTGAGAAATGCTACTTTAGATTATTTCTGAAGTCTTTTGTTTTGTAAACTTTCACAATTCCTTGGCATTGTCATTCTGGCATGAATCCATATCTGAGGAGGCCATCGGGATTCAGTCCAGATAAAAAGACAGAAATGAGGTTATGTGATTTGAGGGTTGGAAGAAAGAACAGATAACACCATTGTCTATGGCCCTAGTCATAGAGAAAACAAGATATAGAACAAGAATTACAAGTAGCAGTGGATAGAATCAGGAGGGAAAAAATAGTCCAAGAGAAAAAAATAAATCCTAAGTAGAAAGTGGGAATAATTTCAAGGTGATAAAGAATTCATAAGTTCATGAACTTGTGGTAGCTTGCACATTGCTGTCATGCTGGAAGCTATGGAAGTCTTTTGTGGAAGAAGTATGGACAGAGTGTTCCTTAAAGACAAGGAAGGCAAGACTTCATCTTGCATATTTGGACACGTTGAGAGCGAGCAATGCTAGGGAAGGACATGATTCTTAGTACGGAAGAAGGGCAGCAAAACAAAGGGGAAGGCCCACAGCAAGGCAGGTTGGCACATGGCAGCAATGACTGGCTCAAGTCTAGAAGCAATGGTGAGGGTGGGGCAGGACGAGGAGCGTTTCCTTCTGCTGTGCGTGGGGTGTGGAAGGGATTCATTCTCTGGTACCTAAAAACAACAACAACAACGACGACAAGTGAGTGGAGAGCAAGAACCAGAAGAAAACGGAAATTTAGGCGATAGAGGTAACTGGCTCCCAGGCATCTTGATTCACCCATTACTTATAAGGGAGTCCTTGGAGCTTGTAAATCATTCATATGCGATCTGATAACCTAAATATTTGGTTATCTTGGTTTGGAAGGGGAAAAAAAATCTTTAAAGCCATAGAGAGCGGAGTTCAGCTTTGACACAGATGGGATCACCATGAGCTGGAATGGATTCACTGGATGAGAGACTATTTTGCCCAGCGTTACAGACTTTTCATATAGATCCTTGGGATAATCTCACCAAGTCCACAGAGTCCTAACAGAAGTCGAATTTGGCAGACAAAAACAATGAAATTGGAAATGGCCCTGGCAAACTTTTAGAAAAGTAGTCGGCTTCGTGTAGTCACAAAGAGCCGACCGAAGAAGCTGAAATTCAAGGCGATTCTCAGAAGAAAATGATCAGAAGAAAACGGATTTGTCCCCTCAGAATGCCAGAAAAGCTCAGAAGCTGGGCCAATGGGCCTTCAGAAATGTAGAACAATAAACAGTGCACTTGATGCAAATTCTATGTAAGAAGTGTTCAGAGTCTTAAATTGCTTCCTTCATCCAGAAAAAGGATTGATATTTAATTTCTGAAGAAGATGAATTTCTGGACGTGACAAGAAACAGAGTGAAAAACTCAGAGATTGAGGGAAACGCTCCATCATGCTCTATCTGCTTTGTCACATGGACTACAAAAACATTGTAAGCAGACTGTCGCTCTGCAAGATTGTTGCAGGAGGAGTACAGGTGGTGCAGTGCGTTACGGGTTGTGTTGCTAACCAGAAGGTCAGCAGTTTAAATCTATCAGTGACTCTGAGGGGGAAGAAAGTGAAGCCTTCTGTTTCCATAAAGATTTACAACCTCAAAAGACCCAAAGGATCATTTGGGGGGCTCTAGGAGGCAACTAAGAATCAGAAATAACTCAGTGACAGTGAGTCTGAGTTGGTTTGGAACCTGAAAGATATAGTGATAGTCACAGATCCCCTAAAAAAATATCCCAGGCAAGACAACCAGTCAACATGTTTCCGGTCATCATTTGATTTGCTTTTTGGTTCTTGAACTTTTAAATATAAACTGACAGTCAAAAGTCATTCTATATTTGAATAAATTCTCTAGAATAAAATATAGAGGTCAATGTATGAGGGGATACCCTTTTCCCTCACAAATGGAAAAAAGCTCCCCTTTTGTATTTCTCCCCCAAGGGAGATCCAGAAACTCACTGAGGGCATGAACTGGGAATGTTCTCTCTGGTGACACTTAATTTTTTCAAAAAAGCAGTTTCGCTCAGATCTCATTTTTGTGATGACCAAATTAAGAGAACAGTGTGCAGCTGTGAAATTCTATTTTCTACTCAGAAAAAATGGCACAGAAATGGTAGTGGTAGTGAATACAGCTTACAAGGACAGTGCCATGAGAACTACATGTTGGTCTGCTAAACTCAAGATCCATAGGTCAAAACCACTAGCTGCTCCAGGGAGGAAGATGAGCCTTTGGACTTTTGCCCCCTCAGAACCCCAGAGACACAGTTCTATCTCTGTCCTCTGCGGTTGCTATGAGAGCAAGCCAGCTCTATGGCAGTAAGTTTGGGGTTTGCTTTGGCTTTGTTTTGTTGAGACTATTAAATGATTCAAGAACAATGGACTTAAAAGGAATATTCAGAGAACACATAGATAGGAAACTAAGTATCTTCAAAAGTAACTCCAAAGAGAGAGAAGGAAAATGAGACAGAATGGTTTAGGGCTCACATTAAATCCTAGTTCCAATATAAGGACAACTAGTTCTTATATCATAGCCCTGCTCTGGAAGGGAACACTGAAGATATGGGTACTATAGCACCTCGTGGTGAAGAAATTAGGATGGTGTCCAGCTAGGAGTTAAAATAGTGTCCGGGGTCTTAAAGCCTTGTTTCCAACAAAACAGCTATCTCAGTGAAATGTCAACTAAGTCCATATGGAAGAAGAACCCCAACATCAGTGATCCAAAGATTGTAAATCATTGAATCTGAAACTGAAGTAAGAAATAGTACCAGAAGTTCTGGTTTGCAGTGGTAGCGCAAGATACACTTGTGAGATCTACATAGAAAACAAGCCTCAAGTGATTCTGTGCTGGGATATAAATCAGTCTAACACAAAATATTAGCAGTGCTATTGCTTCAGTCTTTCCCTGAGAAGGCCTAAAATACTTTGGTGTTAATATTAAAGAATCAAACATTGTTACCAGTTCTAGTCTGTTCTATGGTGGAGATGAACATTAATAGAAGACAAAAGTAAAGTTTAGCTTTTCATTAGGAAACTAACATAAACTTTTTAAGTATCCTTGATTGTAAGTTTTCCAACATATCATTTTCAAAAATGCATTATTTTTTTCAAAATTCATCAGACTGAATTGATGCTGATGTGATACCTGCTAACATGTTTCAGTTAGTCTATCAAAGCTGTTCTCATCATGTGAAAATATCTAGCCCATTCTCCAGTCTAAAATAAGTTATTGTGGGACTCCAATTAATGAAAAAAATTTTAATTGAGGAAGAAAATTCTATTTAGGTAATACAAGTAATATTTCAAACACTATTTGTGCATGAGAAATTAACAATAGAGATCTTTATGTGGTTGAGTCAGACTTAACCACCTTCAAACTGATTACAGAAGTCTATTTAGCTTAACATAGTGAATGTTGAACTGTTACCTAACACAGTGACTGTTCAAATGTTTTCCTAAGGAATTGCATAGGTTTAACAGTTTTATTTTGCCTTTTCCCTCCAATTCTCAGGCAATGTCTCGATTCCTTTTAGTTACTGAAAATAAAATCTATTTACATGATTATACTTTGTATCTTTTCCAATATATCAATTATCAATATATTGTATCTATATCTATATCTATCTATCTATATATATATATATTGGCATCACTGCTCTCCGGTGGTGGGAGTAGGAGGTCCAGCCCCACTGCTGGAATTGAACCTCCATCCCAGTGGGCCGCAGTCCCGCGCACAACCACTACGCCACCGGGGCTCAGCCCTTAAGTATAATTTGTAATAATTTAAACGAATGTCTTCAATTTTATTCCTCTGGAACCTGAGAACCAGAGAAGCTGACACACTGACCAAAGATCACACACAGTAATTGAGCGGAATGAATCTAACTCTTCAAACACCCCAGCAACCTTTGGACTGAACCAGCCCACACCAGTTGTGGTGGCATTCGTTTTGACCCACAGGAAACTGGCGCCTTTCAGTGCAGAAGTGCCCGCCACACAGGTTTCATGGCTGGCCCCTTCCGGAAATAGATTTCCAGACCTTTCCTCCAATGTGCCTGGGTATGGATTTAAATCGTCATGCTTTCTGTTCATAGCCCTTTCCCATGTGTGCCACACGGGGACTCTTGCCCTTTATTCTAAAAGAAAGAAACCTTTAAAGATATCTTTTCAAATGAGATAAAGCCTGTCTAAACACGGTGATTTGTCAAGTGAAAGCAAATCACTTTTCATGGACACTTGAAAGTTCGAACTGAGAAGCTTAGGTCTTTTGTATGCATGCTTTCTCAGAGGTTTCCGCATGGCAGGAAGCTGCCAGATGCTGCTGCAAATGTTTTGCACTCTCTTTCTTTTTTAAGTCTGAGGAGGAAGTCGTTCATACCTGTAGTTCCTGAGGTGAAAATATACAGATGCTTTGCTTTAAGCGTCGAGGTAGCGTGGTGTCTGGGTGGTATCGGCTCCTCCGATGCCGAGCGCAGTTTTTCCTTGAGGGAAATCACACCTTGAGGAACGAAATCCTTCATCCCCCACACAGAGATCTCTTCCGGGAGGCTTGGCAGAATTTCTTCTACCGCTGCAAGCAAATCTGAAAAATAAAGGTTTGGAGACAAGTAAACAAAACTGTTAAGTCTTACGTGTCCTTTTAACAAAGGACTTGTTCTTTTGGCACAGGAAGAAAATGCAGACACAATGCTGATTTCCTTTACGTGTTTAACCAGTAATGCCAGTCAGTTTATGGTTTTGTTTTAACCTGCTGCAAATAACTCTGTTTATCACATGGTTAAATCAATGTGAAAAGGTCTATGAGAGGTAACTTTGAGAATTCCAATAGCTAGATTATTTGTGTGTGTGTGTGTGTGTGTGTGTGTGCATGCCTGTGTGCTTTTTTTTTCCTATTTTTATTTATGCTAAACTTTGTTTTTTATTTCCCAACAGGTCGAAGGTCTGGATTGAAAATCAGGCTTTAGAGAGGAAGCAGGATACTTCTCTCACAAAGTCCTTCTGCAAGACTAAGCAAAGCACAACTGTCATGACCAGGCAGCTAATTTGGAACACTGATCCCAACCTCCATGTGTCAGTCATGAGGCAGGAGGCAAAACACCATCTGCTTACCAGCAGAGCCCTAGTAGGGCAGAAGGGAGTTCAAGGGTGGGACTTTTAAAACTCTAGGACCTCGAGGAAGAAAGATTAAGTAATAAGGCACCCAGCAAACTAAAGAACAGAAACAAAACAGAGCATCCACATTTCTCTAGAGTTATTTGTATGCGGGAGTAAGGCATCATTCTTTTCCCCTAGAGAGACATACCATGATTTATATGCTTGTTTTCAGTTTAATAGGCATACTATTTCATATTTGAGGGCTCACATGCAAGTAAATATGATTCTTTCCATTAAAATTAGGCGTAGGGCTTTTTTTTCTATTAAGAAAAAAACTTTAAAAATAATGACCAAGATTATTGTGCTTTGAATCCAAATTCAGACTAATGTGTTAAATGTTTCCCTGGAAAAATGACTCAGTATCTAATTTTCTTCCAGTCACTGCTTAGTTCTACTATAATGCAATATTTGCAACACCCACGATTTACTTCCTCAACCTCAAGAGCTCAAGAGATCTCTGAGAAACACGCAAACAGGAATGAGGCAGCTTACAAATCAAACCTGCAAAGAGACTACTGCAAGTTGACATCTCAAGGTGGGGGGACAAGGGAATGGGTAATTTGGAACTTTTAAATGTCTTACCAAACTGAACTTCTGTGACAAATCAAAATAAAATAAAATGTAAATGCACAGACAAAATACTTCGGCAGAAAGGAGAAGTGAGAAGCCACATGGAATGCTGAGAAAGGCAAGTCAACAAGAAAATGAAAAAGCTACACAGGCAAATTGTATTGCTTTTCCCTTTTAAAAATTTTCAGTTATAAATTTTACTTTCATCACTCTTGTGAACATATAAGCATAAGACCTTGAACAGAATCATTTTACTACATTAACTTCAAAACCCTAGTCTAGAATTATAAATTAACAGCACAGACTTTTATATGTCCTTCATAGCATGTATATCTAATTAGGAAAAATGAATAAAGAAAAATCACAATATGGTGTGAGAGGCCTGATAGGGATT
Source organism: Nesogale talazaci (assembly GCA_004026705.1). Taxonomy (NCBI): domain Eukaryota; kingdom Metazoa; phylum Chordata; class Mammalia; order Afrosoricida; family Tenrecidae; genus Nesogale; species Nesogale talazaci. The sequence continues at coordinate 27,682 of PVJH01013148.1, forward strand.
GATAGAGAGTAATGTAACAGAGAGAAAAAGGTAAAAACCAAATGGAGGCTGAGAGTGATAGTGGGACAAGAGGAAAGTAAAAGGAAATAGAGGAAACAACTGGGGGGTAAAGGACATATTTAGAAGTCTAAGAGCAAGCATGTCCAGAGGTGAATCTATTTATGTATCATGGGAAAATAGATCTACATGCATATACTTATAGGATAGTATTAAGACAGCAGATGGGCACTGGACCTCCACTCAAGTACCTCCTCAATGCAAGAACACTTTGCTCTATTAAATTGGCATTCCATGACGCTCACCTTCCTGGCACGATCACTGAAGACAAATATATGCATAAGCAAAAGTGGTGAAGAAAGCTGATGGTGCTCGGCTATCAAAAGATATATCATCTGGGGTCTAAAAGACTTGAAAGTAAATAAGCACCCATCTAACTCAGAAGCAACAAAGCCCACATGGAAGAAGCACATGGTTATCAGATTTCAAAGAACTAAAATTGACACCATTATAAATGAGGGTGAGTACAGACTGGGGGCCCAAAGTCTATCAATAGGTGAAGCGACATCCTCTTACAGAGGGACCATAGGGAGGAGAGGAGCCAGTCAATGTACAGTGCCGCAACAATGAAATATGCAACTTTCTTCTAGTTCTTATGCTTCCTCCCACCCACTATCATGATCCCAATTCTGCCTTACAAATCCAGCTAGACCAGGGGATGTACACTGGTACAGATAGAAGCCAAAAACAAGGGGAATTCAGCACAGATGATCCTTTCAGGACCAGTGGTGAGAGTGGTGATACCAGGAGGGTGGAGGGAAGGTGGAGCAGAAAGGGGGAACCAATTCCAGGGATCTACACATAACCTCCTCCCTGGGGTACAGACAACAAGGGAATGAGTGAAAGGACACATTGGACAGTGTACAATATGACAAAATAATGATAATTTGTAAATTATTAAGGATTCATGGGAGAAGACGAGTGGGGAGGGAGGGAAAATAAGGAAAGCTGATACCCAGGGCCTAAGTGGAAGGAGGATGTTTCTAGAATGATGATGGTAACAAACGTGCAAATGTGGACTGCACACAATTGATGTGTGCATCAATCATGATAAGAGTTGAATGAGTCCCCAGTAAAATGATTTCAAAAAGAAAAGAAAATTACAATATACCCATAAGTGACTCAAATCTTTGTTGGAATTGTAATTTAGAGTAATTCCAATATGGATTCATTTGTTCTTTCGGCAGTCATGGTACTTTCAATATTCTTCTCTAGCATCACAACAATTCAGACGCATGAATTTTTTTCCAGTCGTTCTTATTCAATGTCTAGGCATATGAAGCAATGGGAAATACCCTGGCTTGGATCAGGCATCCCTTAATCCTCAAAGCCACATCCTTGCTTCTCAATACACTAAAAGAGATCTCGTGTTTTGAGCCCTTGACACTACTTCCGTGGGCACTGGTTGTGGAGCCGAGCAAGACAAAATCCTTGACAACTTCAACCCTTTCTCTTTTTTTAATAGGTGAGGGTTTGGCTCTTCTTGACGTTGAGCTGCAATCCATACTGGAAGCAAGTGCTTCAAGCCTTCCTCACTTTCAGCGAGCTCAGTGGTGTCATCTGCATATATCAAGTGGGTAATGTCTTCCTCCACTCCGGATGCCACACACCTTTCCTGATTTTAAACCAGACTGTGCTCACTCAAAGAAGTAGTTCTAAGAAACCTGAGAGTGGTTCGTGGAAATTTACTCTTTTATGAAGTCTCCTACCACTAAAAACTTAGAACTGTCAGTACTCAAAAAAAAAAAATGATTTGTAGAACTGTAAGCACCCTTGTTTGTGTTTCTGGCAAGTACACCACAATGCCTGTTTGCCAGAATTAACCCTGTTCTGTAGAGTCCACCAGTTTAGGTCTTTATGGTAAACTGATATAAGAAAATAAGACAGTTTGAATTTCTCATTCCAAACAATGCATTTTTTCAAGATATGCATTAGTCTTTTCACATATGCAAGACACACCCGCAAGCACAAAAATGGATGAAAATAGAAATACAGCCCTAGGAGCTTGCATATAAAGTGACTCATTACTTCATTATCAGTATTATATTTTTGAGATTAGAAAATCAGTGCAGTAAAAACAATATATCGCTCTAACAACATTGATACAAATGATATTATTTGTAGTATGCTAAAAGTACTTTAAAAAATCTTTTTTGCCATTTGTAATTAAAAATCATTTTATTGGAGGCTTGTACATCATTTTTCACAATACATAAATAAACATACTGTGCCAAGCACCTTCACATGTCCGCTGCTATTATTGTTTTCCAATCATTGCCTTTTCCCTTGAGCCCTTGGTATCGACTTTTCCATCCCCTCCCCTTTTCCCCTACTCTCCCTTCCCCATCAACCCTCAATACTTTATAAATTATTATTGTTCTGTCATATCTTACATTGCCCGACCTCTCCCCCAACCCACTCCTTTGATGCCTGTCCTTCAAAAGAAGGTTATGTGTAGATCCTTGCAGTAGGTACCGTCTCTCTACCTCACCTTTCCTCCACTTTAAATAATCTTATTCTACAAATTGTTATTGGTGTTGGGTGTCTTTGTGCTGCCTCTAACTCATAATAGAATAGAACCATTCTACGACATGTGAATTGCATGTAGAAGAACTCATGTGAGAGAGTAGAACTATTCTGTAAAGTCTTAGGTTTTAATCTTCAAAGAATGAGAATGAGATTGCCAGGTCTTTTTCCTGCAGAATCACTGGATGGCTTTGAACTGCCAGTCTTTTGATTAGCAGCCAAGTGCTTAAACACCACCAAAGTGTCCTTTACATAAAGCAGGATAATATTTTCAAGAATATTGATGAGTGGGGTGTTTCTGTGGCTTATAATTCTGAATACACTGAGATTGGCAATTACTTCAACTTTAAGTCTTATATTACTACATTTATATAAAATTTAGCTATAAATGGTTAAGCATTTCATATTGACAAATAATGGGAGTGGAACTTCTACATCTCTCTGCTTGCTACCACCTGTCCCACTGCTGACAGCTTTGTTATTGAAACCAAGGGCAGCTATAGCTTCAATACAGAAGTTTCCAGGAACAATGACCTAAAGCAATTCTTATCAAGATACTGTTATTACTACTTTATAGTAGGCTCAGATACTGGTTTCATTAAGAACACTATTTCAGCAATTTTAGTAAATAATATCTTATTATTAACAATAAGCCTAGAAAATGTGTATTATCTTCAGTTTAAGGAGATTGGACAATCCAAATGGGAAGGAAATTGAAAAATTGACAAAAGCTACTCTGAGTTATTCTGATTCAATAAATTTTTTCTAGTTTCCTGTTGATGACATACTTCTAATTTTTATTTTTATTTTTCAAATTTATAATTTTATTGGGAGCTCTTACAGACCTTATAATATTCCACAGTTCAATCACATCAAGCATTATTGCTACTACAATCAGCTTCAAAATATTTTCTTTATTTTTGAACTCCTTAATGTCAGCTCCCTTTTATCCTCTCACTTCCCACCCTAACCCCAGGAACCCTGATTTTTTTCTTATAATAGGTTTTGTTGGCCATATATTAAGCAATTCAATATATCCATTCACACACAATTTGGTTGTTTGATTGATTGTGTGGGGTTATACGGTTATCAATGCTATCCACCTGCTATTCCCACCCCCCACCCACCCCTTTCCTGCCCTCAGGGAACCATTACTCCTGTCACTGTTTCTGAAAGGTTATCTATCTTGGTTTTGTTGTACGGAATGAACTTAAATATACAAATGAACATACATAAATCTAAATAGAATCTAAATAAATAGAACCATAGTAGTGAGGGAAAACAATATGACAGAACTGGAGGATAGTTAGATGGTTCTTCAGTACTAGACTTCCCCCTGGCTTTATCATCTCTTTCGTGTGACCTCTCTGAGAGGGACTGCATGTTATACTTTTTAGTTCTGATAACTTCATGATATTGTTTTAGCGGTGGTTATGCTAGAAATCCCTCATTAACCATAATTAGTTCACCTTTTTTTTAACGGCGGTTGATATTTTTATCCATTCTTCAAAATATTTATAATCATATCACTAAAAAAAATTACATACACTCTTCTAGAAATTAAGTGAATCCTGTTCCTCTGCAGTATGTTTTACACAGGCTTTAAAAAGACCAACAAAAAATTCTTTAAAAATATAGCTCATGGGGCTGAGCCCCGGTGGCGTAGTGGTTGTGCACGGGGCCCACTGGGATGGAGGTTCAATTCCAGCTCCATGGAGCAGGGGCTGGGCCTCCTACTCCCACCACCTGAGGGCAGTGATACCTAAAATATATATATATATATCATGAAGTTGGCTCATAACTGCATAATTTCAAGTTGCTTTTGTTATCTTATGTCTATCCTACTAGTATTAAATATAATTTAATGATATTATTAGACAAAACTATAAACCAGAATGTATACTTGCACACCCTGTAACTGTGGGTCTCAATGAAGGTATCTGAAGGTCCAACTCAATCCTGCAACCCAAGTTATTTTACTTAATTTATTTCTAAAAGTCTCCTTTACAAAGTGTGGTTAATCTAAGGTACCTAATGCAGCCTTTATGGAATTTTTTCTGACTCCATTGTTCTAAGGGAGATGGTTTGAGGCAGATGCCATCTCAAAGGTCTGTCTAATGCTGAGTTGGCTCTCCCTTTGCCCAGCTGGGTGTGATTAAAGCGAGGCCCTCCTTCCAATTTAGTCAACAAAGACATCCTGAGACCGACACCAGACAGAATAAGCCACAGTGTGGGGTTTTCTTGCTCGTGGTCAGCGGTTGTTTCCCATGCTTGCCCTGAAACATCCATGAGAGACTCTGCAAAGTGTCAAATTCTAAAACAAAAGGCTTATATAGTCTCTATGTACTCTACTGGCAAATGGGACACCACAGAGACAGGCTGCTTTGCACTGCTGTAGTCTCCTCACTGGGGATAATTTCTAAATAAAAACTTTTATTTCTTATTCTGACTTGGAGTGGGTAAATTGGCATCACTGATTCAGGGTGAAATACTTACATTTCAGGTGGCAACCCTGACAAAAAGCTTTAAAATGGCAAAACCCCATCAAACTCACTTCGTCTGCTTCTTTTAGATTTTTCATGTGTTTTTCCCTAAGTTAAAGATTTAGAAATCAAGATCCTTAAGCATGTAACAGGCTATTTTGAGTTGTATCCTTTTTTTTGTCCTTTCCTTACAAAGAAATCCTCAACACAAAGTACTAGCATTAGTTTGTGCTTCCAAGAGCAAGGCTTTGTGACTGCAAGGAGTAAATGACGACACACACTGACCAAGCATGGTGGTCACACATGGGGTGGCTTTCTGCAAAGTCAGACCTGGGACCCCCTGCTTCTCCGCAGGAGAATGAAGGGCCTTTCTCCTCCTGTAAAGAGTAACAGTCTCAGTAACTCAGAGGAACAGTTCTACCCTGTCCTATAGGGACTTAGAGCAGTGAGTGTGTTTTCTTTTCACTGTCACTGTTGTCAATATTATTGCTGTCCTTTGTCAGGATGGTGATTTCTTTTCAGGGTAATGCACTGATGTTTATTAACTGGAGAGTTAAGGGTTGAGCAAGGACACCAGGAGCGGGGAGTGGAGCCTGACACTGAACTAGATAGAATCCAAGATTCTGACTAGGTCGAATGTTCCTGAGGACACTGGAAGGTTCTGTTCTAAAGCCAACCACTGCTCTTTCTTCCTGCTCTTATTTAGAAATCTACATCCAGGCAGGTGTGGTTTAGGACTGTATGCCTCACTGACCAGAGAGTTTCAAAGTTGTTAAGAAAAGGAAGGCGGATATAAACTTGATGTCTGATAGAAGCATACAGATTTCCATTACGATCACTGGTGCTTCCCTGAAATGATTGTGTTAGTCACCCTGACTGCTTGCACACATGTTTATGTGTTTTCAATCTCAGCTGTCTGCAGATCTTTGAGGGATCAGGTTGTATATTCACAATGCCTCAAATTATGCAAGAAAAACAAGAAATGTTTCTTTTGACTTCTTAGTTTCCAACAGTTCTATTAACAAGAGGTAAGTGTTCCTGAAAGGGACTCACAATGACACGAGGAGGAAATTAGAAAGGGTAAAGTTGGACCATAACCTTCTATACAAACATGCTCTTTACCCTGACTTATCAGGAAGTAATATATGTACGTGAGTCATATATATATATATATATAAATGAGGTCTCACTTCTAGTGGTTGGTTAGTTTTCCTGTCTTCTTCCAGTTCAAAATGTACAAAGAGCCCTGTTTTCTCTCTTGGCAAGAAAGGCACCAGCCACCTAAATCTTCCCTTCAAGGTGCCAGCATTCCAGCCCTGTCTCTGGGGCTTGAGAAGTAGATGTTTCACTGCCTTGCCACAGGGAAGGACAGGGCTGCTGCTTAAAGTCAATTCTGGCTTTTGACATCTGCTAGGCTTCTCTCTTAGTATTCCAGTTGCTGTAAAAAATACCAAAAGTAGGTGGCTTGCCAGAAGCGAAGTCCACCTTCTCCCAGTTGTGGAGGGTCAAAGTCCACATCATGGTTCAGACCAAGTCCTGAGAGCAGCCCACACGTTCCATGATTCCTTCGCAATCCTCACATGACATCTCTGTGCCTAATCTGCTCCTTTTCCTGTATTTTGGAAATGATTAGATGTACACTCATCCTAACTAAGAACTAATTAATGGAAAATAAAGCTTTCTTTACAAATGGGATTATATTTATAGATACAACTCACTGCCCTGCAGTTGATTCTAAGTGACAGTGATCCTTTAGGACAGAGCAGAATGTTTCCCTGGGGGTTCCGAGGCTGTAAATCGTTACGGGAGCAGACACCCTCATCTCTCTCCTGCAGTGTGGCTCAGGGTTTTGATCTGCTAACCTTGTGGTTAGTAGTCTGACACATAACTCATTAAACAACCAGGGGTCCTAAAATCCCGTGTTTAAAGGCTTTCTACAGTTCAGTAAATTCCAACTCATAGTGCCCCTATCGAATGGGGCGGAATTGCCCCTCTGGGTTTCTGCAACTCTTTATGGGAGTAGAGACCGTTGTTTTTCTCCTGCTGAGAAGCTGAGATTTCTAACTGCTGACTTTCCCATTGATAACCCCACCACTGATATAGGGCTTAAGATTTTAACCCATATTATGAGGGGACAAAATTCACTCCATGGCACCTTCCCTACATAAAGTGCGGTGCCCACATCAAAGAAGCCCACGACAATGACTGGTCTACTATTAGCTGTTTTGCAATGAAAAACAACAGTGGCCATTATTTATTGAGTCTAGACTATAGTCCATGGGTCCTATGTGGTCCTTTACATCTAATTCACACACAAAGTCAAACCAAACCCACAGTGATCCAATCAGTTCTAAGTCCCCAGGACTTCACAGGACACAGTTGAACTGAATCATAGGGTTTCTACAACTGTGAAATTTAAAGCAAATTAAAAAAATACTTTATTGGGGGCCCTTCTAACAGTTCATACATCCACTGAATCAAGTACTTTAGTACATAGGTTATAATATGTGTTTTTATAGATGTGTACTGCCTCATCCTTCTCGTGTGGAGCATCTGCTGGGTTCCAGTCACTGGCCCCTGGGTTAGCAGCTCACTGCTAAATGAAATGCACCACTGGAGATCTTCTGGTTCATGCGAGGCCTGATGATGCTCAAGTAGCTGCTTGTGTTTGCCATTAACCAACCTCAGAATTAGGATGCATCAAAAATGTATACAGACTTATCCCATTCAGGCTTGTCACATTTCTGAGAAGACACAGCCTCTTTTAAAATAATTCTTATTGGTATTCCAGCATTATCTTCTGATAGTAAAACATATGGTCTTAAGTAAGAACTCAGGATCCCCATGAAAAGTAAAGAATACATATGTGTACTAGATTAATGGTTCCTTGAGACTATGACAGGAGATGTTGTGGGGAAATGGGGAACTAGTAGTGATATGCATAAGAATGAAGAAAATGTTCTAAAACTGATTGTGGTGATGACTGTCCAATGCTTATTATGACTTAACTGTTGAATTGTACAATGTGTGACTAATATGTCAATGAAACTGTTGAGGGGAAAAACGTTTACATGCATTAGTGCTTAGAACATTGCCTTTCTGGATGGTAAATAATGAAACCCAAAAGTTCCTTATCAAGTTAATTGTTGATTAGGCTTTGTTATTGTTTTGCTGATGTTAGAAACCATCCAGTCCAGTTCCAAACCATAGCAACCCTATATACACAAAAGTCAAAACACTGCCCAAATGCCCAGTGCTATGCCATCCTCCTAACTATTGCTATATTTGAAGTCACTGTGTTGGTCTATCTTGCTGCCTTTTCCTTTTTCTTCCTTTTTCTTCGCTGCCTCTCTACCAAGCACAGTGTTCTTCTCCAGAGATTGGTCTCTCCTGTCTACACGTTCAAAGTATGTAAGTCAGCATCCTGACTTCTAAGGAGCACTTTGGACATATTTCTTTCAAGACAGAGTTGCCATTTTGGCAGTCCATTGTACCTTCAATATTCTTTAACAACACTGTAATTCTTGAACCTTCTTTATTCAATGTCATACTTCTCCTTGCTTATGAGGGAATTGAAAATACCATGGTGTGGTTCAGGTACACCGGAGTCCTTAAAGTAGCATCCTTGCTTTGCAGCACTCTAAAGAGGGCTCAGGGATCAGACTTACCCAATGCAAGGTGACCTTTGATCTCTCGGCCACTGCGTCTATGATCATTGCTGGTTGATCCAAGCAAGATCACTTGTTTCATTCCTGTTTTATAAATGACCTCTGGTTTTCTTCAGGCATAATTTTTTTTGATGTCCCCCCACAGCCCATCAGGTCTTTTGTTATTAGCACTCGATCAATCAAATCTATTCTTGAGATGTTCTCAAAATGCAGGTGGGATAAGACTCAAGGTCGTTGTTTGGCTTTAGTTGATGTCTTTTAATTTTCTTCGGCAGCAATTGATTATCTGTTCAATAGTTAGTTCCTCGTCTGGTTTTAGCTGTTGGTATTGAGCTTTTCCATCAGTTCTTCTTACAGATGTAGTCAATTTAATTTCTGTGTATCCCGTAAGGAGAAGTCCATTTGTATGGTCAAAATTTGTGTTGTGTGTGTGTGTGTGTGTGTGTGTGTGTGAGACAGAGAGAGAGAGCGAGAGAGAGAGAGAGAGATTTGCTATGGAGAGTCATTGGTCTTGCAAAGTATTATGATGCAATCTCCAGCTTAATTGCTATCACCAGACCATGTTCTGTTTCCATTCATTAGGCCTTCAATGTTTGGCCATGTTTCTAAGTTATAAATAAGGTTTTTATCAGCTCTTTCCTTCAGAGTGGGCAGCTAATCCCTTCTTTGTGGTCTGTTCTTAGTCTGGAAGCTACACAGAAACCTGTTCACTCTGGGTGACCTTGCTGGCATTTGAAATACCAATGACTTAGCTTCCAGCATCCCCACAACACACAATCCACCACAGTGTGACAAACTGACAGACAAGTGATAGAGCTTAATTGTAAATCACTAAAAATTTAGTAAGCATTTTCTTTTGGCATGGAGTTGATCTGGTTAAATTTTGAATGCAAACACACACACATATATAAAACAACCATTCTACTAAATACAAGCAAATCATAAATCCATAAATACAAGCAAATCTATAATAAATCCATGAGTACTAAATGTTATCATCTAAGGGGCTCATACGGGAAAAGAGTAAACTTTCACACAAATATTCAGTATGCTATTTGAGTGCATAGTACTGGCTATAACATCTAAAGATCTTTATTTTCCTCCTAATTCACTCACTAGGTTTTAAAATAGCACAGCCTTTTCTAGATAAAAGCTATTTGGAGAACTACAATGGCTTCCTTGTTGCCAGAACATTGTCCCTACACCATGCACATGCTGTGGAGCTCGAGAGTTCACGTAGGCTTTTTACTCCTGACAAGTAGAAACCCCAACACCTTCAAGGATGCCAAGATAGGAAACATTATCAGAAATAAAACATTTACATTTCAAAGTCCAAGAGTTCAAGATCAAACAAATAGTCGTTTCAATTATCTCACTGTATCAAGGGTTCTCAACGGATTTCAAACATTTTAGTCATGGTTGACACAGCAAGATTGAAACAAAGGTGGATGTATTGGAATGATAAGCAGAATGGTGAGGGGAAAGGATTGTAAGTCAAAGTTCTAGAGTAGGTGAGTCACAGGAGCACAGGAGCCTTTCAGGCAGCTGAAGCAGGAGATTGAATTAGTGCCATCATGGTAGAAGGATGTGGATTCCAAGTGGCAAGGTGTAGCTAGGCACTTCTGTTTATCCTTCTGACATTTGCTCTACAAAACACACTTGTTTTGTTTTCTAAAAAGGAGATAATATTTCTAGCCCAGCCTGGACTCATACATTATCCCATATCCAGTTTTCATTTCCATGCCCTCTGCCCCACAACCATGCGACCAGGAAAACTACCTGGTACCCAGCTATCATGGTGGACCACTGCGAATGGGATCATAATCAGAAGTCTTGGAGGCAATGGGAGAAAAATAGAGAACAAAACTAAAAATCAGGGGAAACAAAACAAAAACCAGACTTCCTGATCAGAGAGACTGGTAGGACCTCTGAGGAGCTGTGACACTTCAAACGGGAAATTGAAGTCAACCCCACTGGTTCAACTTTAGCCATATAGGCGGGCCTATGTGGTGAATGGTACTACCAGGGACTAATGTACTCACTGCAACCATAGAAGATAAAAAAAGGCAACTTTTGTCAAAGAATAAAGTTCAGAAGGCGGGAGGGGAAAGAAAAGAAAAATAACAAAAATAGTGTGTTTCAGGGAATTGGGAAGATGAGTGTAGTAAGCTAGCAATTTCAATCAGGGTTGCAAAACCTAAAGTATATAAATTGCTGAATAGAAAATCAACCTGCTCTGCAATCTTTTGCCCAAATTTAAATGTATAAAACCAAACATATACTTCCCTCTTCCTTATTTTTCCTGTCTCCTTCCACCAATTTTATTACCCAGAGAGACTTCAAAAAGTCCATGGAAATTTTTCATTATTTCTCAATTCCACGGTTTTGAGGTCCCTAAAGTACACCAGTACACACACACACACACACACACACACAATCTCCAAGTTAATCTGAAACACACACACACACACACACATCTCCAAGTAAATATGAAACCATGTGGATAGCTAGTATTTGCAGAGCACAGTGTATTTTTAAGAAGTCATGATTCTGACCTGGCAACATTGCTATAGAACAGGTATAAAATAAAGAAATCTCACAAAATGTGATGAACAGCTTAGATGGTGCCCGGCTATCAGACAAAATGTCTTCAAACAAGCAACCGTCTAAGTGAGACGTTAACTAAGTCCACATGAAAGAAGCACACCATCGTCAGTCACTGAAGGATTGCAAATAATATAATCCAAAGTTGAAGGAGAAGATACTGTCAGAGCATACATTGTGAGAATCCAGTTACATTTGCAGAAGGCTGTGGATGGTAGTAGGAGCCCAAGATACATTTGTGGGAACTACGTAGAAAAAAAGTCAAGATAATAAGTAAAGAATTTCCAGTAGTATCTGTTCTCTCAAAAAGTTACCAAATGGATACTAGAATGGTCAAAATAGGTTTGTCCATAGTATTTTAGCAAAAACATACATGCAAATGGCAAGTTATCAAGTGTTCAAAGAGCCTCATATTTTTCAAACCAGGTAGGTCTTTTGTTCACATTTTGTGCTAAATATTGAGAATTTAACAGTGAACAAAACAAATGTCCTCAGCTCCAAGTGCCAATATTCTAGTTCTAGCATTCCATTGGGTTACTGTGGCTGGCCTTAGCATATCTGAGTCTGACAGGCTCAATGGAAAAGGCAGTTATGAGCAGGAAAGTAGCGGGCAATGGGGCAGATGAATGGACACAAGCAAAAGAAGAAGGGAAAAGCCAGGGAGAGAAGCAGAGGGAAAGGCACACAATGGTAATTAGGACATACATTGGAGCAGGAGGACAAAGGTAAAGGTGAACTAGACAGGTGCTAAGTTGTAGTGAGAAAACCTGGACTCCAGTCCCCAAGCTTCTTCTTCTTACAGAGGCATGAGTTTGGGAAGATGACTTACTCATGCTAAAGCAAGCTTCCTCCCTTTAAAATAAAGCTAATATCTACCTCCTAAAGCTGTGGCGAAGGTCACATTAGATGATGGGTGTTCAACATTTTGTAAACTATAACATGCTTTAAAAATGGAAGGGAGTGCTGTTGTTAGGAAGATAATGATGGTAGTGATGACTGAGCACGTCAAACCACATAGAGATAATGACATACAATTTCAAAAGTAATACACAAGCATCCCAACACTGTTGCTGTTCCGAGTAAACAGACAGACATAATTAATCAGGTAAAGGCTCTCTGAAGCAGATACTACTGCTACCAGCATAGCTGTAGGATTGGGGGCCAGGCAGATGGGAAAAAAGAATAAGTTCGATATTCAACTATAAAATTTGCTGTAAATACTGAAGTTTGTGAGGCCACCTGACACATCTTTTAAGCCAAACTGCCTATATATAATATTTCTTTATAAATGTTTTTGAGACTTCAATTTATAAGGAAATTCTAATTTTATAAAAATATTATGGTGTTCTGACTATCGGTATATGAAATTTTAATGACTCAAATAGTAACTTAATTTGTTTTTATTATTTGATATAACCTGAAAGTAAATCTGCCCCTATCCCAACCCAAATGTTATCAGAATAGGATTGATGGCCTCAAAAGGTATCAGCTATGTAGTAGGAGTACACAGGCATACCTCGCAGATATTTGGGGCTCAGTTTCAGACCACTACAATGAAGCAAGTATTTCAAGAAAGCCAGTCACATGAATTTGGGGATTTCCCATTGCATAGAGAAGTCATGTTTATTCTATACTGTAGATTTTTAAGTATGAGACAGCATTGTGAAGATGTTCAGAATGTGAGAATTAATGAAATAGGACACAGAGACAGGAAGAGAGCACATGCTGTTGGAAAAATGACACTGACAAACCTCACATTTTTTAAACAAAGTTTCAGTTTGTTCAAATATGCAATATCTGCGACACTCAATAAAGCAAAGTACGTTACAATGTAGTTTGTCTGCTGAGCACTGCAATACACACACTGGAGACCAGAGTTTGGATCATTGCCCTGCAACCTACTAATTGTGTTATCTCAGGCAAGTTACTTCATTTCTTTCTCCTTCACTTTTAAAATATATTCTTTGACTTGCTCATCAGAATCCCTCCAAGTGCCTCAGTCTTTGAACAAATGGCTATTGTTTATATTATCTTCCTAGAGACAAAACAAGAATAGCATTTGGTCAAGTGGCATAGCTGATACTGATCTTTATCCCTGACAGGAAAATTAGCAGATATCTGCCATGACTGCAACTTCATTAATCACCACAGAGATTATTTGGCCTGGCTATGAAACCTGCTTGAAATGGATTTATATAATTTCTGAAAAATAAAACTGCTCAAGCATCCTAAAGTGTGTCATATCCTCTTCTAAACAAACTACTTACTAATCTTTCTTATATGTAATACTAAATTAACTGTGAGCCTCAAAATACAAATGAAATTTCCTATTAATAGCCTCAGGATAACTACTATATAACAATAATAGCAATTATTTCAATTCACCAAGGATCTAGTTAGTATGTACCAGTCACTACACCAGTCACTTTTTAAAAGCTATCTCATTGAATCTTCAGAAATAGACTGTGAAGTATTTGCTATTATCAACATTTTATAAATGAAGTGGCTGATGATTTTGCTTTCATCATACCTAAGAAGTGGTAGATTACAAATGAAATCCTGGTTGGGTTGCTTAACTCTCTCAAAACCATTTGACTCTTCTTCTTACCTCAGTGCATTCTCTCTGGGGAGCTCATGATTTAATAATGCCCAAACAGAGTGAGAGTTTACAACACTGAAAGAGTAATTTGGGAGGTTGGCCATATCTCAGCAAAAGAAAGAATCTACACACTGGTCAAAATATAATTGTTTCATCTTTGCACAGCCTATGTGATTAGTGTAAGAGCATATTTAAAGGAGTGATTAGAAAGACTGTGTTTGATTTCTCTAGTTACCTTCTTACCGTGCAACTCGAATAAAAAGTTTTGACTTAAAAATCCAGCTTCCCAAAGTGGCCCTTTGAGCAAACTCAAGCACTTGGAGTTAAAAACACAAACAAGGGAACAATGCAATTAGTATTTGGCAGGCAAAGTAAGATTTGGCTGAAGTAAAATTGCAAAAGTAATTGGTTCTAATTAAGCAACAATTCAGTCAACAGCAAAACGGAGTGCTCTATTTTGAGAGGTAACTAGTCCCACACACTCTGAGAAGAATCCCTCAGGAAACTGGCTATGGGAAGCTTCACAAGTTGACTTAAACATTGTGACCGCAGACATATTTTCAGGGACAGCGTAGCTCTTTTTATTTGCTCTTTAAAGGGAATTTGTTGTTGAATCAACTTGTGAGCACCATTTGGGTTTACAATTATTCCAGAAGCTCAGCGATGAATGCTAGATTGAGCAAGCATGTACGCAAACCATAACCAAACATGTCCTTGTGGGTTTCTAAGGCTATCTAGCTCTTTGGGAGCAGAAAGCTTTGTCTCTCTCCTGGTGATTTTGAATTGCTGACCTTGCAGTTGGCAGCCCAATGCATAATCCCTGCAGCACTCGGGCTCTTCAACCCTGTAAGAAGTGAGAAAAAATGTCCAAGTATATCCAGACATGAACAGTGACACTCTTTCCTGATGCCGTCACATTTTGCTCTCCTCTAACACAAGGGTTCCTCTGGTCAACCGTGTTTCATTAAGCTATAAAGACTGTTTGACTCATTTTGTTCTGCTCCTTGATCCCATGCACCACCATGTTGTCACATCTGTCAGCCTCTTTCCAAAGTGAGAGGCTGCCATTCAGCCTTAGAAGATACAACTGCCAAGGAAGAGATTAACACAAAGCACACACTGGTTCCTCCATTCCTGTATCTTAAACACAACCCAAATCAAGCTTGCACTAACAGGTAACAAGCTGAGCTAGAAAGACAAGCAGGACTAGAAAGAGTGATAGCATTGAACAAATAAGGAATCCTTTTTCTCTATTTTCCCTAACTCATTTTTAGGTGCATAGTATCTGATGTTCTCTAGGATCGCCTATATTTTAGGGAGCATTGATTTATAAAACGGATGGTTTGTCCAAATTCTGGTTCTGTACATTGAAAACCTCTATGTTAGGTAAGGCTCTCTTGAGAAGCCACACCAGGAATCCTCAATAGATGCATGGTATTAACCAAAAGGTTGGCTGTCCAAACCCATCAGCTGTTCCCTTAGAGAAAGTCTGTCTCTGTGAAGACTGACCATCTTAGGAAACTTGCCCAGCAGTTCTGCTCTGTCCTACTAGGTTGTTAAGAGTTGGAAATGACCAAACTTCAAACAAACAAAACAAAAAACAAACCCCAGACACTGCTACTGAGTCAACACTTTACTCCTAGCTACCGCATCATCGGATTCTCCGGCATTTACAAGGCCAACCTTACTGGTTAGCCATTCAACCCTTACTGCACAGCACCTCTGGGACTTCTTCATTACACCCAAATACTTCGAATTTTCACTTGGGTACTGCTCTTGTCCATAGAGCAAGAAGAATGCACCCAAACCAGTAGGATAGCACCAATGTATTTTTCACAATTCCATTCCATTTTTAAGCTACTTATTTCCCTAGAATCCTATTAAAATGTTAAGTCAAAGACTTTTCTTCATAATGGATATAAGTATATGTATCCAAAGCCATCCTCACCCCATGGAGAGGTAGGGCAAAATAAAGGGGAACACATACCAACAGACAACTGCAGAAACAAGAGCGTGTCCAAGAGTCCTCCCACCAGCTAAGAGCTGGGAGCCCAATCTTCCTAGGCAAATCCTAACTTGCAGGCCTTTTGAAAGAAGAGCAGATAGGAAGCTAGGAATTCATGCATTTCAGAGGAAGCGTATTTATTCTGCAAATGAAGTCAATGTTCATGGTCTTACTAATAAGGCCAAGCAGTCATTCCACAAAGGCTTCAAGGTAACATGTCTTACACATGCCCCACACATCCCTTGTTAAATCTTCTTCAATACAGGTTATGCAATCGCGATCTGTTCTATGGCTCCCTCCCCACTCTCACCCTCCTGATCCACTTTTGAGCCCCCCTGCCCTTCCCCATAGGCCACTCCCACGTCTGCATCCCTCTAACACCTTGTATCAGTCATTATCATTATACAGCCCTTCCTTCTGTGCTTCACAGGAAACAGAGTTCAACAACGAAAAGCAGACTGGCACTAGGTGGTAAGGATAAGACATATGAATGTAAAGACCAAAATAAGAGCAATGCATGAGAGGAAAAAGTGCACCGCCTCTCCCCTAAATCAACCATCAAAGAGCCAGCGAAGAAATTTGTTATGGAACAACTAAAAGATCATTGCACCCAGAAAAATTTCAGATCCCTTCTGAAGGAAGGCGGTCAAGTGGCCAAGTCCCCGTGTTTGATCCAGCATAAGCAAGAATACAGTGGCCTCTGCCTTTTAGCAAGGTTGTTCAGGACTCTTGTGCTTCACTAAAGGAACTGCCAGCAGCTTGGTCTGACTAGATACTCTCTCTGCAGATGGGGTTTTGGCTCCCACAATTCCCCTTGATATGATTGAATGGTTGAACTACTCGATTGTGTGATATGTAAAGTGTATGCCAAAAAAACTGTTGGAGTTGGGGCCAGGGAGTGAACCAAACATTAGAAAGCGGGTTGGAGGGTGGGGGAAGATAACTACTCATCATGTATTACATCATAATTGATAAACATTTAGACCTTACCAAGTTACAGTTCTCTTTGTTCTTGAGGTGAGCGAAAGTACCAGTTAGAAAAAATGCCCCTTCCCATGAGTAGGAAGCACATAATTTATGAAAGTGTCCCGAAACAATCTCGATATTTTATTCATCTAAAAGCAGGAATGAAATCTTCAAATCATTCGCTACCCTCAACAGGCACACTTCCTCCTACACCCCAAGCCTCCCCTGAGAAGTGTGTTCTAATGACAACCGCCGGCCGGCCAGGAAGACCCATCCCATGCCATACCTGCGCCCACCACCAGGGCCCTGGGCTCACAGCTGCTGAGGCAGTGCAGGAGCGATTTGGAGCGGATGTTGGAGTTGAGGAAGGCCACCACGAAGCCCAGCTTGGCCAGGCCGAACCACACGTGGACAAAGTCGGGCTCGTTGCTCATCAGCACGGCCACCGTGTCCCCCTTTTTCAGCGTGGAATGGGTCAAGAAGACATTGGCCACTCGGCTGCTCCGTCGGTCCACATCCTGATAGGTGTGGACGGCTCCCTCGAAGATGATGAAGGGCTTGTGCGGCTGTGCTTCAGCGTGGCTCAAGAATTTATCGAGCACGGTAAACAGCCTCCCGCTTCTGCTGGAGAGCTCCAACCGAACCCCATAGCGTACCACCTTCAGCAGGTAGCCGACGTCCTGCCAGAAGTAGGGGAACAGGAATTTCTGCACCAAGTGCAGAAAGACTGTCGTAGCCCCCAGGCCAGTTAGCCACGATAGAAGCATGGGTGCAGCGCCACCAGGCAGCTCTCACCCCCGTCGGAGCAGCGATCTCTTCTCCCAGTGCAGCTCTCCTGGACGGCGGGCCACACTGCTGCCCGAATGCACCTGCAGCGGAGCCCGAGCCTGCGGAAGAGAAGCACCGGTTGGCGGGGAGAAGGACGCGCCAGGGGCGTGGGAGAATCCCGCGCGGGACACCCAGCGGGCGGCTGCAGAGCCAGAGTGCGGGGTGCCCGCGCGACGCCTCGGCACTTACCCGCGGCGGCAGCTTCCTGGAGCTCTGCCGGCGGCGGTGCCCGGTCCGGGTGCTGGCGAACTGCCCGGGTGCCAGCCCTGACCTCCGGCCGCCTGGGGCCGGTCCCCTCTCCTCCCTTCTATCCGCCTTCCCTCCGAGAAGCACGTCTGGGCTCCCTCGGGAGTGCGGTCCCAGCTGCTGAAACGTGGAAGCTGAACGCCGCGAGCTGGAGCAGCGGAGGAGGGCGGCAGCTGAGAAAAGCAAGCGCTTCTGGCGTGGGCCACCCCGAGCCGCGCGGGGGAACCGGGCCACGCCTCTGCCCCGGCTGCCGGGGCCACGCCCTCAACGTCGCCGCCCCGCGGCCCCCACCCTTACCCCCAGCGGGTCCCAGGCGTTCCGCCCAAAGTCCAGGAGGTCCTCGGAGTCCCGCACTGCCCCGGGGAGAACTGCTCCTACTGGGCCGCCGCACCCGCGGGAAGGAGCGGGCGCCCGGGGCGCCCACTCCCCTCCCTCACACAGTGCTCCTCCTCTCCACCGCAGGGTAGAAGTCAAGCTCTTCTATCTGGCCCGGGGCTGTGGGCAGATGGAATCACCTGAGTCTCTGCTCCTTAAACGCTTCTCCTGACACTTGAGCACCTGTGCCCCTGGCTTGTGTCCTCTCTCTCTTCCGTGGGGCAACAGGGACATGGCTCAAGAGGAAGCCAGCAGGCCTGGACTGTGTGTGTGGCCCGGTAGGCAGAGATGGAGGAACCAGCTGCAGGAAGGGGGCAGGAGGTGGTAGTGGAGACCTTACTGTGACTGGAAATATGGAAGGCGGCTTCTTTAAAGTTCCTCTATCAATCAACAACCAATGGAGTCAGGTTAGATCCTCCAAGAGTAAGGTGGAGATTAAACCCAATTCAACAAGCAAACAAAACTGTCCCAAAAGTGTATCTGAGAGAGATGGTAAACAAAGCAAAACAAACAAACAAAACCCTAGAATATTTATGAATTGGAGAGATCCAATAGCAAAATGTTATGAGGGACAAAGGAATATAAACTCTTTGTTCATGAAGCATTATAGATCGCGTTTATTCCAAGAAGGGGTTTTGAAAACACGTGTTGTATGTTTATGGTTAGAATTCTATCTGCCTTAGGGCAGTCCTTGTTGTGAGGTACTGTCTGCTTAGGCCTGATTCAGAACCAACCTATTAGTCAAACATAAACAAATCAGTTCCTGGAACACCATCAGAATTATTGATCAGTTTATCCCTTTGCTGTAGCCACTATGAAGAGTTCTTCTTCTCTTCCTCCTCCTCCTTCTTCTCCTCTTCTTCCTCCTCTTTCTTTTTCTCCTCCTCCCCCTACTCCCTTTTCTTTGACCCTTTACTTTTCTGAGCGAGCATAATGTCCTTTTTCAGAGATTTGTGTCATCAGCTAATATGCCCAAAATACGTGAGACAAGATTTGTCGTTTTCACTTCTAACGAGCTTTCTGACTGTAATTCTTCCAGGACAGATTTGTTTGTTCATCTAGCCATCACTGGAACTTTCAGTATTCTTTCCCAACACCTTTAATCACATACATACATGCTTCTCCATCCTTTCATATTTCTTGTCCACACTTACCACACATATGAGGTGATTGAAAATACCGTGCTTTGAGTGAGGTGCACCTCAGCCTGATAGCTGTGCTCTTTAACATTGGAAAGAGAACATGTGCACAGAATTGCTCAATGCTATAGGTCTTTTGATTTCTGATGATTGCTCTCATGAATATTGATCATGGATCTAAGCAAAATGAAATCTTTGACCACATCAATGTTTTCTCCTGTTACCATGATGCTGTCTATAATTCAGTTGTGAAGTTTTTTATTGTATTTATATTGAATTGTAATCTGTGGTGAAGCCTGTGTATTAGTCCGGGTGGACAAGAGAAACAAATTCATAAACATGCACATGTGTATAAGGGTGAGGTTTATATACAAGAGGAATGGAACATTGAGAAAGCATCCCAATCCAGTCCAGTCCAAGGTCCTAAGCCCAATATTAGCCCATATGACCAATATCAGTCTATAAAATCTTCAGCTTCACGAAGCACATGCAACAACAACAGGACAATCACAGGCCAGTGGGTGCAGAGTCTTATGTATCCAGTGGTGGTAGAAGCATCTCAGTGCTGGCAGGGATCTCTATGTGGCTTTTCTGGCTTCCGAGGTCTGGTTCCATCAAGGTAAACCCATGTGGCTTCTCCTCCAGCTCCTCCAGTTTCCAGGACTCAGGGTCTATCAGCATGCTGCCATGTAGTCTTCTCAGCTGCAATGTCTCCCAAGGGCTGAGTCTTGAGTCTCTCAACTCCAAGGGGAAAATTCCACCAGATTTCCTGGAATTCCCAGGAGAAAGCCATGCCCACATAGAGATCTCATTGGCTATCTCCAGATTAACAGGCTAGACTCCACCCCTACACTACCAGGACTGAAACGAGCACATGACTGCCACAACCTACAATCTTCAATTTTCACCAACAAGTGCTTTAATTCCTCCTTGATTTCAGCAAAGAAGATGATGTTGTCTGCATATAACAGATTGTTAATAAGCCTGCCTCCAATTCTGATGCTTCACCCTTCCTCATCCAGTCTAACTTCTCAAATGATCTCTTCTGCATACAGACTGAGTAAGTGTGGGACTGGGGTATAACTAGCACACACGTTTCCTCATTCTAAGCTGCAGCATTCCCCTTTTCAGTTTGATTAACTGCCTCGTGGTCATTTTATAGGTTCCACATGAGCACAGTTTAGAGTCCTAAAGTGCCCATTCTTTGGAGTGTTAGCCTTTGTTGTTGCTGTTAAGGGCTATTGCGTCTGTTCCGACTCAGAATGGCGGAATGTACAACAGAACAGAACAATGCCTGCTCTTGTGCCATGCTCACAATTGTATGCATCCGGGAGCCCTTTGCTTTAGCACCTGTGTCAATCCATGTTGTCGAGGCTCTTCCTCTCTTTTGCTCCCCCTCTAGTTTACCAAGCATGATGTCCTTCACCAAGGACTGGGCTCTCATGGCAACATGTCCCAAGAACATGAGATGAACTACAAATTCTGCCTTCTAGGTGGTGAAAAGGAGAAAGACCATTGTGGAAAGAGAACCAATGAAGTGTTCAACGAGGTGGAATTTTTCTACAGGTAAAATACTAAGCATTAGAAGGCCACACATATTTTCATGCCCACTGTCATCATCGGAATTCCTTGCTGTGTGTATAAATGGTTAACTGCACAAATTGAAATAATTAAGCATTGCTTCACATGGTCACGTTTCTCCTCCTCCATTTCTTTTTATGCTCTGCAGCTGAGTCTTAGCTAACTTCAGCTTTCCTAGTGAAAGGAACAAATGGTTGTTCTAAAGACAGATGGGCTGTTTAATTGAAATGGCTACTTTGAAGTTACAGCAAAGAGGACAAAAAGTTTCTTACAACCGCTTTGGGCAATTGAAGAAAAGTTTTTCTACATTTACTCAGACTGCCTGGTCTTTTCCATTGCAAGTCTTTTCTGTGTCCAAAAGTAAGTGTTCACATAAAGAAATACCCGTTGATGCACTAAATCAGAGGGCGTCATTATGGAGCAGTGGACGTGTTTCTGCCAGGGGCTGATTCTGGCGTGTCCACGTCTTACCGGAGGATGATAATATGACAGCTCGAGAGCCTGCTGTGAGCAGAATAAATCAATGACTTGTTTGGAAATGCCTGAGTCAATCTGGAATAAAAGTGGAAAAGTAGATTGGAGTAGATGTAGGCTTCAGGTAGCATCAATCACCGTCCTGCCTGCCATGTTCCTGGGTTTGGCACCAAGGGCCAAGTTGATGACATAAACGGAGAGTCGATCCCCAGTGCATTTTTCTGAGAACTGTCATATCCCTTACCACCTTATTGTATTCACCTCAGGAAAAAAGAGAAGGAGCATTTTTGTTGTTGTTAAAAAAAAGAGGAGTGGGGCTGAGCCCCGGTGGCGTAGTGGTTGTGTGCAGGACTGCGGCCCACTGGGTTGGAGGTTCAAATCCAGCAGCAAGGCTGGGCCTCCTACTCCCACCACCAGAGGGCAGTGATGTCCCCCAAAATAAAAAAAAAGAGGAGTGAACTTGAAGGGGATTGAATTAGAAATGAACTCTGAAGAGGAGCTTAGAAATAGAGCATCATAGAGAAAATCATCTGCTCTCCCTTTAAGATCACCTTCTGATTGTGCTCACCCGTGGTGGTGTTGGGCTCCTGTGGAACTCATAATTGAAAAGTTTGTAGTTCAATCCACTGGTCAATCAACAAAACAAAGATGAAATTATATGCTCCCATAAAAATTTACTGAAACTCTTTATAGGGTCACCATGAGTGGGTTTTGTGTGTACATATACAAATTGAAAGGTTCTACAGAGGGAAGTGAGAGCCACAAAGAAGACCCCGACTTGATAGCTAGCCTTAACTACTTGTAGAAGATTGAGTGACTCTCTGTTAATTAGAGGTTCACTTGAGAAAGACGTTCCTTTGAATAAATGAGAACTACACAGTAGTCTCAAAGGACATACAAAAAAAGAAAGCGACACACAAGAAGACACATCTTTGAAGTTCTACCCTTTCTCTGCTAGTTTTAGCTTGTTTCTGTCATGTGGAAAATTTGAAGCAAACAATAAAATTTGAAGCTGCCAGCCTCATACTTCGGGGTTTTCAGTATGAGTAAAATCTGTCTTCTGTGTGTGTGTCTGGTGGAGAGCGGAAGAGGTCTTACAGAAAAATAACATATTTGTAAAACATTACAACAGCTACCATCTACTGTAATTGTTTTTTTTAATAAAAAGAAAGGATTTACTTCTATATTAGAAAGAAAAAAGGGCATGCCATTATAATATAGTTTATTTTAATCCACAGCGATTCTAAAGGGCAGAGGAGAACTGCTCCCGAGGGGTTTTCAGGCTGTAAATCTTTATTGGTGCACTCAGTTTCATTCTTCATCTATTTGCTTAGGAGTGGCTGGTGAGTCTAAATCACTATTTTATTGTGAGCAGCCTAACTCATGTTGTGTCTTAGGATAGTATTTTTCAAGAGATAAAATTGAATTTATGGAAAACTCGTTGTGTTGCTTTTTTTGTTTTAAATCAAGCACCTTCTAAAACCATCACAAATCATGTAAACTGTTTTTCTCCTCTTCTACAGGTATAAATAAATCTAGAGTAAGTGTTTGACACCATACATGTGAGATGGTCTGAATTATTAAGAAGAAATGAAAGTATATGTTGCCAAAGTTTGTATTGGCCCAAACCAATCTTGCATGTAAAATCTCACCATAAAAATAGTATTCAGTGAAAATCTTGGGACACCTAACAGAATTTGTTGTTTTCTCATCTAGACTATGTTTCTTTATAGACACATGAAGTTGTATGTGACTATTCAATCGGACCAGAGACAGCTAAGTACAGAGGATATATTTTATGGGTACAGTAGGTAATTAGTATGAATTGGGGGTGGGAGGAACTAGGAAAATTTAATTGTGAGAAGATGTATCCTTAAAAGAGAAAAATATGTAATAGTTTAGAACTTTCAGTTAACTTTACTTTTTAAGAATCATATGAGTGCTCAGTTTGGCAGCACATATACTAAAGAATTATATGAATTTTGTATTTTTAAAGTTACTTGAAAATAAAAATATTGCAGTGATTTGTAAATTAAGTCAAAGGAAAAGGCCTGCTTTTTTTTAAAATCTAAATATGCTGTTCTTAATCCCCTCCCCATGTATGATTTAAGCTTCCTCTTTAACTCACACCCAACCCCTCTGTACTCTCAACTCTGTTGAGCGTGAGTTGTTTGATGAGTATGGTGGACACTGGCTCATCTTTATGCCATTGTAACTAAATTATTCTGTTTGTTGCTGAACTTGGACATTCTGACTCCATGAAGTTAAATCATTTTTCACCAGAAATCCTATCATAAATTCCCATTGAATATCTTTATTCTGGATTATGGGAGGTTTGGGTGTTAACAGAGGTTCAGGTAGGTCCTAACTATTGCTAACATTGCTGTCAGTACATCACTCTGAGTGCTTACAGTGGACTAGGAATCCCGGGCACCTAGATGCGCTGGGCCTTTGGATCTGATGTAGGGATAACCCAGGCCAACACCAATGTCATTGAGGTGATTCCTATAGGACACAGTAGAACTTCCTTATAAGGTCTTTAAGGCCTATACAAAGACAGAGGTCCACATCTTTCTTCTTGGTGAGGGGCTGGTTCACACTTTCAAGTTTTCAGTTACCAGCTTAAGACTTAACTAGCAACCCCAGGACTCCCAAGGAAGGTGGATAACTCTAAACTTGGGGATGGGGGTGTACTGAAAGCAATATTCACCCCTTTTACAATCTGTTCAGGAACAGGTTCTTGCCATTTTTAGTCACTGCCTTCCGTCTCTGATCATAGCTTGTTCTTAGGTAGCTTAATTCTTGTTTGTATTGATATTCCACAAAAGGACTCGCTCATGAAGCAACCTTGACATTAAAGATGAAGAGTGCTGTTAGAGAGTCGGGAGGTAGAAACATTACCACATGTGTTGTCTTAGTCACATCAAACACTTCTTAAAGTATAAAATGTTTATAGCACCAAATAAATGACCCTATAATAATAGCCTTGGAAACTTTTTCAAGCAAATTAAATACATAACTATAATTTTTGCCACACATTACAAGTTATGTCTAGAAATCTGTGCCACTGAAGGCATAGGTAGTTGATGAGTGTATTTTACTCATGGGTTTTTAAAATGTTTTCTTATATTCAGATTTTTCTAGTGATAACAATTTCCTCCGGTTCAAAATTGGTGATATGGACTCCTTTGGAGGAAAAAAAATGTAAAGATTTATCATTAACTGAATCTTGAGGGAGTTTCATTTTTATTTTATAAATCACCTCCACAGAAGCAAGACATTTGAATCAGTAGTGAGATAATCAAAGAAACTCTTTAGTAACTTTTATCAGGAACTAAAAGTGCCTGGAAGGTTGCAGCACATTGCTCCATGGACTGCACTCCAGGTCATGTAAGACGTCGTTTCAATGATGACAGGGAGTGGGGGAGTTTTGAACCTTAGAAGACGTGGTCCTTTGCTTAAGACAGCTCACAAATTTACAACACTTAAAATTCTTTGTAAAATGTTTTCCCTTGACTTTATTATGAAAGTTTATTACTACTTAGCAAAGAGATGATCCAGTACAGATGTGACTTTGAGGATCTCACCTTCGAGATTCCATTTGGGAATTCAAGCCAACCACTTCAGCTCGAATTGTCAGTCTCCTATGGGAAAGGGCATCCAGGGAATCATGCCTATTGCTAGTTCTTTGTTTTGGTTTTATTTTTCTTCACTGAAAAATTCAAAACATACACAAATACTGAATTAAATAAGGATCACTCCCCCATATCCTCATCACCAATATTTAATGACTGTTACCCTTTGCCCTGTTGGCATCTATTTTTCCTAAACTAGCTTTAATAAGCACGTTATTATTTCCCCTATAAATATTCAGGGCAGTTTCCTAATTAATTACAATGCCATCATCACATCTGATAAAATTAGCTATTCTTTAATCCCATCTAACAACCTCGTCCATAATTTTAGTTTAAAAGTTCAAGATTTTTTTTTATATAAAATAGTCCCTCTTCCAAACACACACTTTACTTTTGCTAAGACATTGACTTCTCAGAGGGGCAAGTGGTCTTGTACAGTGTCCAACCTTCTGCCTTTATCTGAATGCTTCTTCTTGGTGTTCTTTAACTTGTTGCTATGACTGGGACTTCCTGAAAACTAAAACTTAAACCTAAAGACTCAAGTTTCTGGTTAAACATTATGGGCAAGAATACTTAATGAATACGCCACACTTCATAGGTGAGGTTATGTGCTCTGTGCTGCATTTCATTCAAAGATAATAGCTCATTAATGTGAAGAAGACCCATCACTATTGTCGATGATAAAGCTGACTGGTGTTCACATCACAATGTCAGGTTCAGTTTTCCCCAGCTGCGAGATGCCTTCTTGCAAGGATAACAAGTGGTAGTGTTATCACTTGTTCCGGCATCTATTGACAGTTCCTTAAAGAAGCCTGCTGTGTAATGGCTAAGAACTTCTCTGCTACCCGAAGGGCTGGTGATTCGAACCATCCCATTACTCCTCAGAAGAATAACCTTAGTGACCTATTTCTTTTAAAAAAATTCAAGCTCAGAGGATGCTAAAGTAGTTATTCTGTCACAGTGGCGCCATAATGAGCCATAAATTAACTCAGTGGCACACAACAACACAAAATGCTCCTTGGCTTAAACAACTTAAAAGGGTGGAGAGGCGATGATTTTTCTATCTTTCTTTCATTCAACATTACTGTCAGATATCTTCTATAAAGAACTTTCTCTTATGAGCTGTATCATTACTCTGAATTAAGGTTTGGATGGAAGAAAAATTTTATTAAGCTGTTATATGTCTAAACGTTGCAAAGGATGGATGTCTATCTTTTTTCCTTTCCATAATCAATTGTCAAAGAAAGAGTTTGTGCAACAATCACCATTGTTGCTGTCACATATGTTTTGCATTTTTACTGCATGTGGTATGAAGAGGCTTAAAAAAAGTTGGTGGAAAATTGAATTAAAAGATCATTGCATTTCCCACCAACTTTTCAGTTATATTTTAAATATAAGATATTACCATGGCTTAAAATTCAGAACATCATACAAAGAGACATTCTGAAAATCATGTTTTCACCTTATCCTATCCATTGCTCTGACAACTGCTTTCCTAAGTAGCCGTTTTTATAGTTAGCTCATTTTTCTAATGGTGCAAGAAGATTCGCCCTGGATTATATGATTCAGCAGTGTATGATTGTTAGCAAGCTTCATTGTGATTGTCATCCTGCGTGGTATATAATTAGGCATCTCAGAAACAGTTGGGGGATTTCACTACCAGTAGCAGTGAAGCGTTAGGCAGGGAGCATCTAGTTTGGATCCAAGGTACCTGTGCATTGAGCTTCCTCAATGTAGGGGATGATTGTGAGAGCAGAGAAGCAGCAACAGCTGAACAAGAATCTGGAATAGGATGCTGGATTTCCCTTCTCACAGAGTAGGTAAAACTGAGTGCTTTGGGGCAAGAGGCAGGCTTGTGGAGTGGTGTGCCTTTTGGGCACTTAATTAGGGGAGTTGAGTCGGCTGACCCAGGGAGCTGGAGCTGAGTGTCTTCCTGCTCAGGCATATAACAGGGTGATATGCCCTCTGGGCATTGGTCATTAGCTCGTCACTTCCTGAATAAATTCCACGATCATGTGTAGTCCATGAGTTCTGGGTTGCCATTGCAAAGCACTATGGAAGTCATAAATGGGAGCCCAGGTGGTGTAATGGCTACTTGGTGGGCTCTGATCCACATGGTTGGCAGTTCAAAAACACCAGGAGCTTTGCAGGAGGAAAAGTGAGCTTTCTACTCCCATAAAGAGTTACAGTCTTGGGCTAAGCCCCGGTGGCGTAGTGGTTGTGCACGGAACTGTGGCTCACTGGGATGGAGGTTCAATTCCAGCAGCGGGGCTGGGCCTCCTACTCCCACCACCGGAGAGCAGTGATGCCCCCCTCCCCCCCAAAAAAAGAGTTATAGTCTCAGAAGTCCATGGGGGTGGGAAATGAAACAGTCATAAGGCTTCTCGTGCCTTTTGAAAAATTTTTAATTTGGTATTAAAGTGTCTAACTCTAAATCTCACAGAGACTTAAAGCTCACATGTTTCATGATTCCTGTGAAAGTGAATTCTCACTCTACACTAGATAGTAAGGAGTCCTGGTGGCACAGTAGATTACTCATTGGGCATATAAACACAAGGTCAGCAGTGTGAGACCACTCACGATTCACTCTGTAGGAAAAAGAGACGTTCTACTCTCAGAAACAGTCTTGGAAAACCACAGGGGGAGTTCTACTCTCTCCTATGGGGTCGCCATGGGTCAGAATTGACCCGATGACAATGAGTTTGGTTAAGCTTTTTATATATCAAGTTAGAAATATATACATTTTTAGAACCAACACTACCCCCTACTGACCCACAGCACCAAAGGGAACAGCATTGTAGACACAGTGCAGGAATTGTGCCTGGTCTCACCCCCCGCCCTGCTCCCACCTTCCTCACCACTGGGGTGAAACATGAAGGGAGTGCCACAGAGCACCAAAGAGAGCAAAGCACAGAAGTCCCCGAGGAATCCCCTAAATAGGCTTCAGATTAGTAGGGCAGGGCTTGGCACCTCACCAGATTCAATTCAAAAGCATACATAAGGGTCAGCAGACAAACCCGGAACTACTTGTAGGCTCTTTTCTTCTTCTTTCTTCTTCTTCTTCTACTACTCTTTTTTTATTTTTTTATTTTCCAGGTCTATCTATATAAGATGGGCAAGATAAACGATCCCAAGGAGAAAATAATAAAACTGATGGTTTTGGGGGGATAGGGGAGGAGAGGGACTTGGGAGAGAAAGAGGGGGCTCAACAAACCCAGTGACAAGGGAACAATAAGAGAACAAAAATCTATGGTGAGGAAGGCATAGACTGCCTGGTGAGGTGTGAGCAAGGGCAACGTAGCCAAGAGGAGTTACTGAGAGCTGAATGAAGGTTGAAAATGATAGCGGGACTGGAGGAAAGTAAGAGGAAATAGAAGAAAGAACAGGGAGGCAAAAGGCATTTATAGAACTATAAATATAGGTATGTACATATATAAATATATTAATATATAACAGTAAGTGTATAGACTCATATATATTTATATGTTAATTTTTAAGGAAACAGATGGGCCTCTCCTCATGTACTCCTTCAATACAAGAACACTTTGTTCTAATAAAGAGACCTCTGACATGATCGCTGAAGACAAAATTGGTGCATAAGTAAATGTGGTCAAGAAAGCTGGTGGTGCCCTGCTATTAGAAGTTATAACATCTGAGGTTAAAAGGCTTGAAGTTAAACAAGCAGTCATCTAACAAGAAAGCAACAAAGTCCACGTGGAAGAAGCCTACCAGCCTGTGTGATCATGAGGTGTGGACAGGATTAGGTATCAAGCATCGGAAGATCCAAAACAATCATACTGATGAAAACAATGAGGGTCAGACTGGAGACCCCAAACCCATCTGTAGACAATTGGACATCCCCTCACATAAGGGTCACAAGGAGTGTAATATGGATCAGCCATAATGCAGTACAGTACTGATGAAGCACACCACAATATTCCAGTTTTTTTTTTAATGTTACCCCCTTCTTCCCACTATCATGACCCTATCTCTGCCTTATAAACCTGGGGAGACCAGAGTATGTACACTGGTACAACTGGTACAGATAAGAGTTCTCACAAATGGAATCCAGGTCAGGTAAAGCACCCCAGAACAATAATGAGGGTAGCAATACCATGAGGGTAAGGGGTAGAAAGTTAGGGAGAGACCACTCCCCCAAGGGAGATGCCCAACAGAAATATGGGATAAGGGAGACATTATGCAGTGTAAGATATGTAAACAGTAAGTTATCAAGAGTTCACTAGGGGGCTAAGGATATTTTCTCATACCAAGGGCTCAAGTAGAAAGAATGTATTTTGTTTGAAAATGGTGATGACAACATATGTACAAATGTGCTTGATTTAATTGATGTATAGGTAGTTATAAGAGTTGTGAGAGTCCCCGACAAAAGGATTTTAAAAAAGAGGGACCAAAACTATGTAGATCTCAACTGAAATGAGAGGTATGTCAGCAGCATGGTCTCAAATTCCAGACCACATAATTCAGAAACACCATTTTCCAAAGAATTTGGGAGATGTGTTCTCCAATTTTTCGTATGAGGCACACCTAAAGTTTGGCCTCATCCTGAACTGCATGATATCAAGGGCAAGCTAAAGATTATTGAAAAGGAATTTCTGATGTATGCTGATAAGAAAAATAAGTCCATTCTTGAAAGCTCACTCCTAAATCAAAGAAACATTCCAAAGGGCCTCTCCTGGAATGTGGAAATGTCATTAATAAAACAATAAAATTGGCAGTAGATTCTTTTGTCAATGAAAGACACCTAGAAACAGAGACAGAAAAAATCTGCTACCCTATCACTGCTCTTATTTCTAAGAAACAATGGTAATCCCAAACCCTTATTCCAATCAGCTGAGAACCAGAACCAATGGACTGACACTGTCTTCTGAAGGATGTGGATAAGGGTCCAGAAGCAATACTATTAGGCAATAACCATGGATCAAAGATTTACAGGGGATAAAACAGAATCTGAGTTAGACCTGATTGTGCCTTTAGGGCAAGAACGCCACTGACAACCCAGGACCAGTTGTGACAAGGCTCTACAAGGTTCTCAACCTTCCTAATGCCGTGACCCTTTAATATAGTTCCTCATGTTGTGGGGACCCCCCAACCATAAAATTATTTTTGTTGCTCCTTCACAACTGTAAATTTGCTGCTGCTATAAATAATAATGTAAGTCATAATGTGTTTTCTGATGATCTTAGGCAAGCCTTGTGAAAGAGCCCTTCAAAGCCAAGAGTCGCTGCTCTATAAGAAAGTTTCAAACTGCTCTTTTCAGGTGAGTTTAAGTAGGACATTCCACTTGTGCCCTAACATCAAACTGTTAGACCAGCAGGGAGAATACACAGGATCTGATCTTCAGGGTCATGTGATAATAACCTGACAAAAGGACCAACACTCTACAGAATATACTCATCTAAGCAAGTAGACTGAAGAGTTTACAGTATGTGCTATTTTCTCCAGGCACTCTCGTGGTAGAGGAGGTTACAAATTGGACTCCTAATCACAGGATCAGCAGTTCAAGACCACCTTCTGTTCCACAGGAGGAAAGTGAGGTACTGTAGGCTTGGTTTGAGCTGATTAATTTCTCCTGTTCAGGATTTCTACTCCCATAAATACTTGGAAACCAACAGGAACCATTCTACTTCATTCTATGTGGTTGCCGTCAGTTGGAGTTAGCTCAATGACAGTGAGGTTTTTTTAATTTTCTGGTTTTACTCTTTCATCTTATTGCCCTGGAATATGATCTCAGTAGACGTGCATATTGTTCTTCTCTTCATATTGGCCAATTACAGCTCCTACTCTGAGTCATCCTCAGCCATGAAGATTTTAGTCTTGTTTTCTGGCAAGATGAAACTATTTATGACTGCTCATTGCTGTCAAGTTGATCCCAATATATAGAGACATATCAAGACAGAGCAGAACTGTACTCCATGGTTTCGAAGACTGCAGTCTTTACAGAAGCAGACTGCTACACCTTTCTCCTGTGGTGTGGTTGGCATTCAGTTACTTATTTTTCGGTAAGCAGCTAAACCAAACTCTATTCCCCCTAGACATTGAATCTATGTATATTCTTCACGATAATATATCCTCCATGCCCACCAACTTCATTGTATCCATTGTGGCTATTCCACGAGTAGACTAGGATTGAGAGAAACTTCATGGCCAATGAGAAAGACCAAAGCAGACACTTATAAATACAAAACCATGGACAGTGAGAAATAAATTCTTAGTATCCATAACACAGAACATTGTCAGAGGTAATCTAAAGCTCTCATTTCAATTTATTAGCTTTACTTTGACTTTCTACTAAATAAAGAACTGATACGTTGGATGATGCTCGATGACCACAATACTTTTAAGGAAATTTGTGCCTCAAACTTCCTATTGCTTCTCCCAAGGCCTGAACCCTATCCTGACCATTTCTTTCTAATCACTTTCCCACAGGATTATCACCAGGATGCACTTCTCTCCTCACCAGCTTTAACAGGAAACAAAAAGGATTTCAGTATGCAGCATGATAATCCCTTACTCACAGAACCACAATGGGCAGTTATTGTAAAAGGTGGTAAATGAGAGGGATGGGGCCCACTTCAAGTATACTGAAATTCCATGTCCCCATTTAATTATCAGAAGCCCAAAGTTTGTCTGCCCCTTTTTAGCTTAGAGCACTGAACGGAAGATTCTGAGTAATGCTTACTACTTCTAAAGATCTGCAGGTGTCAGGGAAACCTCACTACTGGAACCCACTTTTTAACTCCTCCATGATGGCATGCTGACACCCCAGTATCCCAGGAAAGAGGCTGACCTAAAAGCAGAAGTCTGAGATGTAGTAGGTGTCAGGAGAGATCAGTCCCTGGAAGACATCAATCTTGGTAAAGCGGAGGGGCAGTGAAAAAGATGAAGGCCCTCAACGAGACAAACTGACACAAAAGCTGCAACAACAGGCCGAGGAGGAGGAATCTTTGGGAGGATGGAACAGGAGTGGGCAGTGCTTTTTTGTTGTGCATAGGGTTGCTCTGCAACTAACTCAATTGTACCTGACAATAACAACCCTGCCCAGAGAACATTGCGCTCATCGATGTACACAACATCTAAATGACATCTTTGAGGGCCATATCAGGAAAACAAGAACATGGTGGTAAAGAGGATTGGGTAAGATTTTCCAAATACATTCTTGTAGGACACCCTTGCTACTCTCCAAAATGAACCAGTAGATTGTCTTGAAAAAGCAAGCAAATACCTTGGTGCAACTTTTCAGGCATTTTCTCACCAAATGCAATTTTCTATTGAAAAATATTCTTTGTAATAACACCCCACCCCCACTCATGATTGTTTGATGCCTTTCAAGAAACTCTATCAAGGTTATCACTCCTTAGTTGTTATAACCTTCAGGGCTGAACTCTTTGGCAGAAATATAGTTGTTATAACCTTCAGGGCTGAGCTCTTTGGCTATGAATTTAAGTGGCCCAGCAGATCCCCTCAAGTCAGTGTGTTGATTGGATTTTTTAGTTCACCCTAATGAGACAATGACTTGGGTATTACTTAGAGAATCCATTGGCATCATCCACTGTTTGCAGAGCCATGTATAAACATGTTTTGCTTGGCACAGACCATGCTTGTGTGAACTGGAATCCTTCATAGCAGTCCTGTTGAACTCACACTATTTCTTTCCTCTTACCTGATTAGAAGAGGTATAGGATAAATTTACAATGTATTGAAGGTTCATTTAGAGCTAGCATAACAGATGATTATTAAGTTCCTATTTCCTTAAATTCTCTTAATTATTTTAATAGTGCATTTGATGGCTGTAATGTGGATTCAATAGGTTTGGGAAGATAGACTCAAAATTCTGTTATATATAAATTAATCATTTGTATCTTATTGCAAGGAATTGTAACTTGAGGTGCTATGCTAAGGTGAACCTACCCACTTATTGCCCTCTATCTTTAAGTAGCTCTTCTACTCTTAGCAAGCCAAAAGATTGTTTTCTCTTATGCTTTCATGAACTGCTTGACTTCTGTATGGACTTGAATTTCAGGAGACTTTATAGAAAAAACTATGTGCTCCTTCACTGGAATAAAAGTAGAGCTTCGCCCATACCCTGTAAGTGTGGGTCTATATAAAGAAACATATTTCTGAGACCTTTAAAGCAGTATATTGAAGAAATGACATAGGGAAATGACATTGAAAGTAGTATATTGAATAAACGACAAAGGGAAATGACACCTGGCCTCTTCCAGCTTCAAGGGCTGACAGTCACCAGACAGAGGTCAGACGTGCTTCCGCTCTCCGTTCCTTTCCACCCCCATCTGCTGTCTCTTGGTACTCTTGCGTTTTCCACACTCTACTTTTCTGACAATTCATTGCAATGGCCAGAGAAAACTCGTCGAGGATGCTCATGATTGTG
>PVJH01013149.1:0-61487 GCA_004026705.1 Nesogale talazaci
GCTCTGGGAAGAACTGTGTTGGGCTCGGTCCCAAACCACCCTCCTGGCCTTGGAAGCTACATTCAGGATGGCGTCTTTAGGCCATAATTATAGCAGAAAGTTGAAATCTCCTGCAACTTACCAGAGTTTGATCTGGAGCAAAGAGGGACTTTTTGGGTCGAGTTTCTCTGGTCTGTCATCACCGTAACCTTCAAATTGTTAGAGACAGGAAGAGGAGCTTAATGGACCAAGTTTCTGCCTGTTGGGAAAACTCCGCTTTTCTCAGAAGCCTTGTGGGTTTCCCCCCACTGCCCTCTCTCCATTATGTGACTATTTACTGAGTGCTGATGAGCGCTATTATGCCAAATCAGGTTTTTTTTTTTTTTTTGGTCAGGGTTAAGCTGGCCAGGTTTGGCAAACAAAAAGGCAGGATGTTCAGCAAAGTTACAAAGTCACAAAGATTTCTTACATAGAACTTTGAGGGAAGGAGTCACTACATCTGGGGGTTCAGGGCCATCGTCTCTGAGGACATCGAGGTCTGTTGGTAGAATATGGTTCACACAAACAATGTTCTCCATCCTAATTTGGTAAGTAGTGAGTAAAATCCTCAAAACTCAAGAGCAGTCATCTGAGGTACAGCTATCCATCTTTCCTGGTCCAGAGCAAAGAAAAGTGAAGAATATTAGAAACACATATGGGAAAAATTAGACCTTCAGGTGCCTGGCTACCATGACTAACTGTTCTAAAAGGGATCACAGCAAGAGGTCCTGGTTAGAGGGGGGGAAAATGCGCACCCAAACTTAATATCATTAAGACAAAAACAAAACCAACTTACTCAACTGATAGACATTGGTGGAGCATCTGAGTCTATGATCTTCAGATATCCTTCAAGCTTGAAATGGAATTCACCCCCACCCTCTACCCCCCAAGACTCTATTTTCCACCAAAGGACAGGTTTGTCAAGTGAAGAGTAAACGCTAATGACATATGAACTCTTTAGAGACATCAACTGTATAAGTTCTAAAAAGACAGCCTTTGCTCCGGGATCAAGCTCAGAAGACAGGAAGGAAGGGGGAAGAAGGACAGATGGAAATGGTGAACATGAGCAGGAAGAGGTGTTACAGTGCGTGAATTCCATCCATGCCACGAAGCAAAATGTGTATGAGCCGTCGCATGGAAAACCAATTTACTCTCTAAATTGCCACCTCAAATATAAGAAGAAATTGAAAACAAATAAGCAGGATGAACAGAGATGGCTGAATTCCAGATTAAAAAAATAATAATTTTTGGTATAAGTATGTCCCGCCTGGTATTTGGAACATATGAAATAAAAAAAGCAAAACATAGAACGCAAAGCAAAAACCAAAACCAAATAACAACAGAAAACTATCTGCTGCTTTCTGACACTCAGATTGAACTGTGTTGTATTTGGCAATCTAACCTGTGAGGGGCATGCGGAGAAACCTCTTGATTTCTACCTAGGAGACAAGAGTCTGTCCTTGGTGGCCTAGTGGGTTATGAGTTTGGGTTGCTAATCCTGAAATCAGCTGTTGAACCCACCAGCTGTGTTGTTTAGGTCTCTTTCATGTTCTGATCTTTCGATCCAAACCACCCCCTCCCCCCACCCCACCATCAACCCCCGGCCAAACAAATCAACAAAAAAACAAAGCCAAACTCACTGCTGTTGAGTGAATTTCTAGTCACAGTGAGTTGATAGTCAAGGATAGCACTGCCCCTGTGGGTTGAGAAATTGTAACTCTTTACGGGGTCAGAAAGCCTCATCTTCCTCCCACTGAGTAGTGGACTTCCCCTTGCTTCATTCTGGTCCTATCAGAGATCCCCAGTGGAAGCCTGGACAAGAGTTGCATTTGAGTAAAGAGTTCAATGCTTGGAGTCATGTCATGATGTCCAATTGACGCCTGAGTGGCCATTACCAGTCAACGACTTTGGATAGACGCTGCCATTCCTGACCTTGACTTCTGGCACAGTTTCTGATTGAATGGCTTCCTGATGTGGCTCCAGGACTTCGTTTTAAACGAAGACCATCTCAACCCATCTTACCAGCCGAGGGCCATGGGGATAGTGCAAAAGCTGCCCGTTGGTGGCTTTGCAAAGTCTGAAGTTAAGCTTAATTCCTGTGTTTTAGGGCAGCGGATGACCTGTGGGCCCAATGTTGGCCCCAGGCATGCAGGCATGTCAGTCATGCTGTGCTGAGATGGGAGGGCCACACCCCAGAGCTAAAGAACGTACCCAAAGCCACCAAGCTATGAAATAGCAGAACAAGAATTTGAATGCCATTTCCTCTCATTGGCAGCACCCAATTCCTTTTATCTTTTTAAATCATTTTTATTTGGAACTAACACAAATATATTATTCCATAGTTCAACTGCATCGAGTAGTATTATACAATTGCTATCACAATTAGTTTCAAAACATCCTCTTCTTGAACCCCTTGATATCAGCTCTCCTCTACCCTCTTCCTTCACTGTACCCTCCCCACCACCTATCCCCCACCTGCCAGAAACCTTTATATTCTACACTATTTCTATTGGTTCATCAATCCTGGATTTCATACACTGAAAAAAACAACAACCAGATAATAAAAATGTAAGAGGCCCACCCCCAATGACAAAATGCATCAGAGATAAACCCCAATACGAGGAAAGAAGAAAACACACACAAAATGTTGATGATGGCAACATATGTACAAATGTGCTTGACACAATTGATGTATGGATTGTTATAAGAGCTGTAAGAGCCCCCAATAAAGTAATTTATTAAAACAAATGAACCAGAAAGAAGATATTGAAAACCAGATCAGGCCCAATGTGTATCAAAGGGGTGCGGGGACCAACTGACAAGGTTTTGACCATTCCAGTCAGGTAAGAAACCTTCCTTTGTCTTCAGACCAGGTGACTGTGTACTCGCCATGTACATCCCCAAACGTCTCAGAGGAAGCACATCCTTTCCTCTGGGGAAGGGATCAGTGGTGAAAGGGACTAAGAAGACACCACTTTAAAATTTTTGTATCATTTAATTTTGATCCAGGGGCACTTTAAAGAATTGGCAATTTTAAAGAAGCAACCATGCTAAAATGAACACAAACTACCAGTAAGATACCTTTTTGAAGCGTAACAGAAAGGAAATACAACTGAGGGATCAGAAAATGGCTGCTTATCTAAGACCTCCTTGGCTTTTATCATTTTTTTTAAAAGAGTCCGAAGTGCCCATGCAGATGCACTTGTGTCAAAAAGATGGTCATATGAATGTACCTGCCAGGATCTTCTTCCCGCAAAGTCCAGTTCTGGGTTTGGACATAAACCAAGATGGTGAGTCCATTGCAACATCATCCCTGGGGTCCCTTGACCTCTTTCTCTTATTCACCCTTGGTGACATCTTATGCCAATGGCTTAAATAGTCTCATCCTTGGCAGTCCTGGTCGAATCTGTTGGAACATTTGGAAATAAGAGCCATGTGATTTTTGTTGTTGTTATTCGGGACAAGTAAACGGCACATAACAAAGAAAGAAAAGTTACACAAGAAGGGAAGCCTACAGTACAGTGCTTGAGTCAACAGTAGGTCTTTAAATCGACCTGCCATGCTCCCTTCATGGTGATTCATGATGATCCCGCAGCACAGTCGGGCGGCCCGTAGGGATCCATCCGACGGCAGACCGCCTCATCTTTCTTCCGTTTTCCTGGTTGGGTTCAAATATAAGGCTTTAGGGTCAAGAGTCAAATGTGTAACTCCTGTACTATCAGGGCTCCGGCCATATTCACGTAGTTAGTACAAAATAGAACTGGACAG
This sequence comes from Nesogale talazaci, assembly GCA_004026705.1. Classification (NCBI taxonomy): domain Eukaryota; kingdom Metazoa; phylum Chordata; class Mammalia; order Afrosoricida; family Tenrecidae; genus Nesogale; species Nesogale talazaci. The sequence goes on from PVJH01013149.1 coordinate 3,787, forward strand.
TGGAAATGGTTGTGCAGCACGGGAAATGTAATGATGCTGCTGAACCATGGATTTGAAAGTGGCTGGTGAACGTTTTGCTTATTCATGTGCATAGATGCAGATACATGCATATATGGATAGTGTTTTACATATATATGTAATACCACAATACAATGGAACAAATGGACCATTAATGCATTGATATGTTGACTATTTGAAATGAGAGAGAATAGGGAGCTGTGCTCAATTAATAAAATCCTGTGACGAAATCAAAGTATTGTGTCTAAAATTGATGTGATTGAACTATTAAATTGATATGTGAGTTACCTACCAATAAATTTTTAAAGATAAATAGAATATACAAGAACCACTGACTAAAATAGCTAAAAGTAGGGCTGCTGGTGGCTGGGGTTTAGAGTGAGGCAGGGGACTGATGTTTTTTATTATAATCTCATAGTCCTTTTTCGGTCTGGGTTTCTAGTTGAGACAATGGAATTCAAGCTATTTTTTTCCTCAAGAAGAAAGGAACTTAATATGGAATATGAATATACATATATATATATGTGTGTAATCATGGGGAGGGGTGAGGAGAGAGACTCTAGGCGGATTCCACAAGTGGCTTCCAGAAGTCCATAGCAGACATGGCCCAGCAAGAAAGCAACCCTCATAGCATGATCAGGAAGATGCAATTCCAAGCTGCCCACAGCCAGCGCTGTCAGCAGAAGACTCAACCTAGTTAGCCAGCACTCACACCAGCAAAATGGAGGCTTTGCACCTGGCCTCTTTCTCCTTTTGCTTGATTCCAAATCAGAAGCAACGATGGTGGATGGACAGAATCGAACTACTGTGTCTGGTATTTTATTGGGAAGGTGGCGTCACAGTATGATAGTGAAGTTGTCTTCTAGTGACCTTTTGGATGCAGGCTAGTTGACCTCTTAAGCTAACAGCCATCGAGTGAGTTCAGTCTGCTCTGCCTCCCCCCACCCTCCACCTCCCCCAACCACTGTGGGACAAACCAACAAGGGAATGTAACAGATCAGCAACAGGAGCAAAGTTAAGTCAAAAAGTCCCCGAGGAGCCCCCAACATATACTTCAGGCTAGGAGAGACAGTTCCTGGAACCCTGCAGGACTAGTGGGGAGAAAATCATAAAGGTCAGCAGACAGACATGGAGTTATTTCTGCTTTTTCTTTTGCTAGTTATTATATATATATATATATATATATATATATATAATTTCTTTCTTTCCTCTTTCTATTTAATCTTTTGTCTTCTTTTTGCACTGTCCACACTATTGTTGGTTTGCCCGCCTCTATAAGGTAGCCCTGGGAAGCAAGCCCAAGGAGAAAGCAATGGGAACGACAGTTCTGGAGGGCCGTAGGGGGAGGAGGAGATGGGGGAAGGGAGCGGTGAGCCAACAATGCTATAGACAGGAGAACAACTAGGGAATTAAAATCAACAATAAGGGGTTGAGCCCTGGTGGACTAGTGGTTGTGTGCGGGACTGTGGCCCACAGGGGTGACAGTTCAAATCCAGCAGCAGCTCTTCAGGAGGAAAGTTGGGCTTCCTACTCCCACCAGGGCAGTGATGTCACAAAAAGAAACACACACAAAACACGCACACACAAAATCAACAATAAGGAGGACATAGGCATCCTGAGGATCTCAGCAATCTAGCTGAATTAGTAAGAGGCAGAAGAAGGGCACATGTGGTGGTGGGAAAGGAGGAAGGTAAAAGGAAACAGGAAAGATCTAGGAAGCAAAGCTATGGATAAAGGTATAAGCATAGGTGTGCTGTTATGTAAATATATTAATTCAAACAATAGAGGCATTGGCCTATGTACATATATTTATATGGCAATACATTGAAAAAGTGGAAGGATTTTGAGTTTCTGCTCAAGCTCTTCCTCAACACAGTTTTAATAACCTGGCATTCTATGATCCACACCTTCCTGACATGATTGACTAAGACAAACTGGGTGCACAAGCAAATGTGGTGAAGTAGGGAATGGAGTCTGGCCACACACACACACCACATATTGTTTTCCTTCTCTTTTTTTGGGGGGGGGTAATGTTTCCCAGTTTATGAAGGGATAGCTATATAAAGACAAAAATCGATATAATAGCTTATTGGGGATAGAGGAGGGAGAGGATGCACTTGAATGCACCACACTGATTGTGGTGAGATGGCATCTATCTCTATTTCCCTCTATCTCTGTCATCCGTATCTATATCATCTCATCACAATCAGTTTATGTATATAGATGTATATATGTGTGTGCATACCACTTTTAAAATACAACCAAACTGTGAAAGTGAATGGTATATGAATTATATCTCAATAAAACTATTGGGAGTGGGGATGAGTTTCAGTCTGGGAAGCCCACAGGGGACGCTCTGCCCTGTCCTATCGAATTGTTATGAATCAGAATTAATGCTATGGCAGTGTTTTTTGTTTATTTTTCTAAGGATCCTTCATATCATAAAGAATTGCTCAAAATACTTTAATGTTTTAACCAAAAGCAAAAGATAAATGGACTTAGAAAATCAAGCATCTTGTCACTAGATCAATTCTGACTCACTGATTCCATTGGGCAGGATTTTAAAATAGATTCAACTTCTTGCCCTGTCACCTATGTTGTTTCGTGCTATGAGTTGGCATTTTCATGTGGGGTTGTTGACTTTTATCTTAATCTTTCATTTCAAGGTAGCTGTGGGAAAGCTTTTTTTTTCTGCCAAGGGCCATTTGGAGATTTGTAATCTATTCTCAGGGCCATTGTGATCAAACATTTCATTGACTCAGTCCTGATGTGATGGCAACCCAGTGTTTCTTTGGTGAGGCGTGTTATGTTAGCTGGTCTGTATGATTTTGCTGGTCCTCCCTGGCCAGTGGTCTGATGTTTTCCACCCGTGTTTTCAGGGATTGAGAGGAGTGCGCTCACTTGTTAAACAGAGGGCAGGCAATGAACTTGGTCTTTATTTAGAATAAATTGTCCACCTTGATGTGGACGATCAAGTTCTTCTACCTCAGGGTCATATCATAAATTCATACTCCACACCTTCCTCCTACCACAGACCCCTTAGGATCCAAATCTGTATCAACACTTGAAACTTGAAGGGAAAAAGTAGAAGCAGTTGTCTGACATGTCAGTGTGTCCTTGGTGAAAGAGCTCACTGAACTCCCTTCAAGGGAGAGGTGTTCACACGAGAGGAGGTTGAAAACCAAAGAAACAGCAGGAGGATGTGAACTCCCTTAAACCAAAAAAAGCCAAATTCATGGCTATGAAGCTAATGTTGACTCATAGTGAACCTTTTAAGATGGGGACAATTGTCCCCATGGGTTTCTGAGACTGTAACTCTTGACTGGAGTAGAAAGCCTTGTCTTTCCCTGGTGGAGCATCTGGTGGCTTTGAACTGCCAACAACGAGGTTCACAGCACAACGGCTGACCGCGACACCACCAGGGCTCCATCTGTCATCGCTAGCCTTCTGCAAACCAGGTGTTGGCAATTTAAACTCTGAAACCTGTAACTTCTATGCTACCAGGGTTCCAGGATTGTATATTTATAGTAGTTAGGGTTAAACAAAAATACAACCACCCTCATTGGGAAGTTTCATGCTTGCTGTGTGAACCTGTGGAATGAGAGAGCCAGGGACTGGCAGGGCCGGGTGAGGAGCAGAAGGAAAGGCCTTCCTTTAGCACAGAAAGCCCTCTGAGAGGGCGTGGCTGCCAGGTACGTTTTGTTTTCCAGGAAAATGGAAACGCTTGAAATGAACAGGCCATGGACAGCCGGGGCCTCTGCAACCACATCTGTTTTCCATGCCAGTGAGATGGCAGGCTTCGGGACACAGAGGGGACTCCCACAGGGGCCTTAGGAATGTTTTTTAATGACAGCTGCAGGGCAAGGGTGGACTCTTCAAAGCAACTTCAGATTTAATTAAGTTTGAAAGTCACAACATAAAAAAAAAAAAAGAATAGAAAGAGCACCGATGAATGAGAGACATTGGACTGCCTCGACACCATGGCTGTGCTGTGTCTCATGTAGTAAAAGAGATATGTGGTTTTTTCCCTCCTGTTTCCTGGACTAACTAGCCTTGTGTTTGCCTCCCTGGTTACTCTCCTCTCCTAAACACATGGCCTGGCTCACCCAGTTACTTTGTGCTTTACAAATAGGAACCTTGGCAGGTTTTGCCACTGATGGCAGATTGTGTTTTATCTGTTGAAACACTTCTGGGAACAGCTGGAACACTGTTCTCTAAGATAACACAGGGCTGCGAATTAAAGTCACTTCATTTTAAAAAAAATTATTTTTAGGGCTGAGTCCCAGGGTTGTAAGTGGTTGAGTGCAGAACTGCAGGCCGCAGGCTTGGCGGTTCAAATCCAGCGGCGGCTCTCAGGAGCGGCACTGGGTAGCGCCCACAACCACCAGAGGTAGTGATGCCCCCACACACACAAAAATTATTTTTAAGAGAGAAAAAGACTGTGAGGGGGGAGCATGGGAAGCATTGTGCCTCTGCTCTGCTGCTTTGACCCCCGAGCTGAGGGGGTAGCGCAGTTTGGCCTGGGACCCAGCACCAGACTGTCAATTACAGGCTCGGGTTGCTCCCTTAGTCAGGCCTGGCTTCACTGCACGTGCACAGCCAGAGAGATTTTGGCTTGGCAGTTTGGAAAGGCATCAGACATCAGACAATGGCCATTATCACTCATCATCGGGGGCACGAGGCTTCTAGAGATGGAGCCCAACATTGGGGACGCCCGTGCTCTGCTCCTGGCGACAGAGCCGCAGGGCAGCAGGCTGGACCAGCCTCGGAAGGAGGGCAGGGTGCAGTGGGGAACTGAGGTCTGGAGGGATCTGTACTTGAAATTAAAAGAATGATTGTTTCGTTCTCAAGAGAGCGAATGCTAAGAGAACTCTCAAACCATTAAGAGCAGAACCGGTTCAAAGCAGATGTGTGTCTCTTTCCCTGGATCCCTTTGCATTCGCTGGTTGGCTTCCTCGTGGTGCTTGAGTTGGACCTTTTCGGGTCTGCACTGGGTAGTTTTGTAAAGGGCAAGCTACTTGGGACATGTTGTTCGGAAACGCCAGTCCCTGGGAAAGGACAGCACATGCTGAATGGGCGAGCCCAGTCTGATGCTTGAAAAACAGCGGAAACAACGAAAGCACTGCACCTTGCTGCTTATAGAGCCAAGGCGGTGTAGTGCTTATGGGTTGGGCTATTAACTGCGACTGCAGCAGTTCGAAACCACCAGGTGCCCTAAAAGAGAAAGGTGGGGGTTTCTGTTCCCACAAGAAGTTACTGTCTTGGACACGCAGAGGGGTATTTTTACACTGTCCTGTAGTGTCGCTCTGAGTCAACATCCACTTGGAGGCAGGGAGGTGATTTTTTTTTTGGGGGGGGGGGTTCCTTTTACATGGTTAAAAGGAAAAAGGAAGAGGAGAGGCTCCCTCTCCCCGCTGACCATGACCTGATAAAAGGATCTTCTTTTGAGACTCAGACAAAAAGGAAGAATCGTGTATCTCAAATCTCCTATTTACCACCCCCCCCACCCCCATTTGACTTCTTCCCACTCTTTATCCTGGTCCCCAGAAGCAGAAGCAAAAAACAGAAATGTGACAAAGCTTTATAGCTGTGGTGGGGGCTGGAAATCAAACTAGCTTTTCAAGTGCTGCTGGATTCAGTGTCCTGCTTGGGGTAATTTCCAAGGGTTTGAATCAATGATCCCCCGCCCTGATTGGCACATCGGTGTGGCTTCCAATATCCCTCGGGCTGTTGCAAAATCCCGAAGTAAAATCATCTCTTTTCCCACAGTCCCCTTACCAACCTTACAATAAGCACATACCGTGCATTGTCGAAGAGCATATGTTTTCAGAGGAGACTGGGGAATCCCAGGAGATTTCCCAGGACTGGTTGGGTGGCCCAATCCCAAGAGCGTGGCGTTGACAATCAAAATACCGCTTCATATTTGGGTAAGACTTCACGATTTGACAACACTTTCGGATGACGGGGCTAGTGCCTAAACCTTAAAATGAGTGCTAAAGATGCCCGTGGTGGCAGTGGCATGGTATTCCTGGTCAAGAAGCAAGCTGGGCCTTTCTGGGGGCACCAAGTTCACACTGACTCACGGCTACTCTGGGAGATGGCAGTTTCTGTCTGTAACTGGTAGAGACAGTGTTTGAGAGGAGGGGTGACACAAAGTTCTGGACAGCGGTGGTGTTACTTGGGTGAGACAGAGAGGGTTAAGAGGTGGCACGGTGGGTGGGAGGGGGGCATCAGGCCACTATCCAAGAGGAAGGCTGAGAGGGTAAGCCCACACAGCCTTTTCCCCAGAGCCCAAGCGCTTTGTTAAGGGGGCAGTCGCGCAGGACAGCTCACCAGGTCCCTAGAGATGAAGCTCGCTTGCCACACAAGCCTGTTTTCGCTCCCTGCCAGATTCCCGTTGGACAGTGCCCCCTCTTTTGTTTTCAAACTGGAAAAGGGAGCCATCAAGCCATCAAGCCCCAGACAGCTCCACAGCTGCCAACGCTGCGTTCCCAGGACTTTGTTGGGTGGAGGTCTCTCCTCCGAAGTGTGTGGCTGGGGCACTAGGTGGGTGGGGTTTGAGTCAGAGGGTAGGCAGAGGAGCCTGAGAGCTTACAGAGCCACCCAGCAAAGCCGGAGGCCCCAACAGGCCAAGGGTCCTCGGTGGGGAATGGGAGGCTTGTGACAGCCACACCCTGTGGGCCTGCAGGGGAGACAGCTTGTTTCTGCAAAGGAGTGGTCAGCTCTTTCCTTCAAAGAGCTCAGAGCTGAATTTGCATCTCAAGGACACCAGGTCAGAAGGAGAAGGCCCACTTTGGGATTAGGAGAGTGAATTAGGGTTTCTAAGTCCGTCCAGTGCAGAGGCTTCCCACCAGCCGGCCTGAAGTGCCGGTAGCATGTTTTTATGGGACTGTGCTGGCTACAACGTGCTTAATTCATTTGCCGTGACCCGCTGCCTGTGAGCTGGCCTGGGCTCAGGACAACCCCATGCCTGATGGTGCACGAGGCTGCCCAGCTCCGCACCGGCCCCAGGGTCACACAGGTGACCCTGAAGCATGTGAAATGGCAATTGGTAAGACCCATGGGGAAAATTTAGCAAAGGATATGATTTATAAGACTTTGGGTGTTTATGTCTCCAGAAATCTAGTTCAAAGGGTGTGTGGAGTGTTGACAGAAGGGCAAAAACTTGGAAATATAAAAGTACATGTTATATTAATAGGACCCCACTGCCATGTACTTAACACCATTGTGCTAAACAAACTTTTCTAATCTACATACTCTTCATTGCCCTTAGGTCAGTTCCAACTCAGAGTGACCCAGGGTAGGGTTTCTGAGGTATCTTTATGAGAGCAGTTAGCCTTGTCTTTGTGCCCTGGAGCTGCAGGTGTGTTTGAACCACAGACCTAACCCACAGCAGTTTTTCTCATCTATTATGCATGCAGTGATCTTGATGTTCAGATCAGGCATAAAAACCCATAAATGCTCCGAGAATTTGACCAAGTGTATTGGTATTCAGGGGAATCATAGCTACAAACTGCATGGAAAATATCGAGATTCACCCTTTCTTTCAGGGACTAGTTAGTGGCATTATTATTCATATTTTACTCTGAATAATACAACTGCAATGCCTTTGTGATACAAAAGCACATAATGGGGGAAAAAGCACAACTCTTATTTATTTTAAATTGGCCATAGCTGGCTGCTTCCTTGGGATTCATTTCAATATTGTTTCCCTGTGTAGGTAGATCTGGATAAAAAGGGCTGTTACTCCCAAGTGTACTATACACATCCTAGAAAACAAGGCCACTTTGCCCTCATCCTGACAGACAATTACAAAGGGAAACTCTGGAATTTAGATTCTATATCATTTTCTGCACTTGAATTAAAGCCAAAATTTATTTTCATTCGGGAAGCTAGGTACATTTAAAAAATTAGTTTAAGAGATGTGCAATAATCAACTTTGTTCATGTTCCTAACATGGGGAAATGCTCTTAATAGAATATTTTGGTTTTGCTTTTGTTATTTTCCCTCCTCAGGTCTGGGTGGGAGGCACATTTTTGAAAATTGCTTCATCAAGAATTCAGTACAATGAATGTAATGAATGTCACACACTGAACTGTACATGTACACAAAAGTATTGAAATGGTAAATGCTTTGTTTTATACAGGGATATAGGTTATATATCTATTACTGTAATAGTAATAGTAATAAAAATAATAATTTTTTATTATTATAAAACCACAGTAATAAAAAAAATCACATGCCACAAATTCTTAGGATAAACTTTCAAGAGTCAGGGATGATCTTTAGATTCCATTTTTCTCTTTCAGCCCTAGCAGTTTGCTGCATGCATGTGATTATGTCTCTTAAGGCATAGATTATTCTATGATGATTCTGGCAAATCCTGGCTGCTCGGTGTCTTTAGAAGGCTGCCATCTTGTGTGGTGAAAACATATGGACAATATCACATGGCTTATTTTTGACATGAGCATTAATTTATATTGATGGCAGCTCAGGTAAAAAATTTGGGAATTTTTTTGGTACTCTTTTCTTTTTTTCACATATGACATCCAAATCCACTGGGGGGCGGGGGGGTGTCTTTCTGGAAGAAAGTCTGGATTCTATCAGGAGAGGAGGAAGAGGCTGTGTGTTCCCACAAAGATTTACAGCCTTGGGAGCCCTGTGAGGCAGCTTCATTCTGTCCTATGGAGTCTCAACGCTTTGGACGCAGCTTGATGTCAGTGGGGTTGGGACAGTATTCAGAAGCATACCACTGCTCCCCCCTTCTATTGCCACTGTCAGTACTTTTCCGGACTCTAACTAGTCTCCTGTGTCTGCCCTCCATCTCTTTCTGCCAGGACTTCTTTCCATCTATTTCCCCTACTGCAGTCAGAGTATTTACTCATTGACAGTGAGGGGCTTTTTTGTTTGCTTGCTTTTGATGACTTTTTAATTATGGAATTAGGCAGGGGTTGGGATTTACAGATCAGACCATTAGCTCTGCATTCAGCAATTCAATTCATTCATTAATCTCGCCCTCATTAACCATATTTTTGTTTTGTTTTGTTTTTTTGTTTTTTGGGCATCATTGCTCTCTGGTGGTGGGAGTAGGAGGCCCAGCCCCACTGCTGGAATTGAAACTCCGTCCCAGTGGACCACAGTCCCGCGCACAACCACTATGCCACCGGGGCTCAGCCCCTCATTAACCATATTTTATCCCGAATCCCCCGCCCCTGATATCTCATTTCCCTCGTATGTACCTCCATCTTCCCTTTCACCCAGTGTACTACCTGTCGCCTTTCTGTACTGTCACTCTTTTGGTGCATTGTTTCATCTTCCCACTTTTACCCTCTCTCCCTTAGAAACCTCCAAAGTCTGTTCCCTCTAGTACGCAAGTCCCATGCTCATGGATAAAAAGGCATAACATAATAGAAATGCCAACATTATTGAAAGCATCCTATAAATTCAATACAATTCTTGTCCAAATCCCAGCATAGTTCTTCAAAAAAATGGAAAACTAGTCACCAACTTTATATGGAAAGGAAAAAAATCAGGACAAAACATTATTAAGAAAGAAAAAAACCCAGAAGACTCTTCACTTCTTTATTTGAAAACCTATTATATAGTCATAGTAATCAAAACATCTAGATATTAGTACAATGATGTGTAGACCAATGGAGTAAAAAAGAGGTCTCAGAAATACAGCCAAACATCTGACGACACATCTTTTATTTATTTGTATCATCCTGTTGGGGGCTCACACAACTCTTACCACAATCCATACAAACATTCATTGTGTCAAACATATTTGTACATTTGTTGCCATCATCATTTTCTTTCTATAAATCATTTTGGCGGGGGGGGGGGCATCACTGCCTCTGGTGGTGGTGGGCGCTACCCAGTGCTGCTCATGAGATCTGCCTGGATTTGAACCGCCAAGCCCGCGGGCCGCAGTCCCACACTCAACCACTTATGCCACCGGGTCTCAGCCCCTCTATAAATCATTTTATTGGGGGCTCATATTCCATCATCATTTTCAAAGCATTTTCTTCCTACTGGAGCTCTTGGTATCAAGTTCTCATTTTTGAGAAGCTCCCCAACCCTTCCCAACACCCCCTCCCTCAAGAAGACACATAATTTTTTTCTTTTTTGTTTTTTGGGCCATCACTGCCCTCTGGTGGTGGGAGTAGGAGGCCCCGCCTTGCTGCTGGATTTGAACCTCCGTCCCAGTGGGCCGCAGTCCCGCGCACAACCACTACGCCACCGGGGCTCAGCCCCCAAAAGAGATTTTTAAAAGAAAAAAGATGATGTCTGACAAACATCTCATGACATGGGCAAAACTGGAGGACATTAAGCTTAGCAAAAGTAGTCAATTATTTGAGGACATCATTTCCATAAAGGAAAAAAAGTGGTTTTCACACTAAAGGAAAAGACTTTGATGGTCAGAGCTGGGGACTCAGGGGAGGGAAGGGATAGGAAGGTAGGGAAGGAGAGTGAGTGGGACAAGAAGAAGAAACAAGGCACACACACATGTCGTCAGCTCACTGGAACACTGTCTGTGTTAGTCCAGGTAAACTAGAGAAGCAAATTCATAAACACGCATATGGATATAAGGGAAAAGTTTATATACAAGAGGAATAGAACATTGAGAAAACATGCCAACCCAGTCCAACCCAAGGTCATAAGTCCCATATCAGTCCATATGTCCAATACCAGTCTATAAAGTCTCCTTCCAACTCACGAAGCGTGTTCAATGACACACAGGCCCGTGGGTGCAGGGCCTTGTGTATCCAGTGGCAGTAGAAACGAGCCTGCGCTGGCAGGAGTCTGTCTACCCATGGCTCCTTGTTTCCAGGGCTCAGGTCTGTGAGCAGTATCCGCTGGTGGGTAGAAGCATCTCAGCGCTGGCAGGGGTCTTTCTGTGGCTTTTCTGGCTTCTAAGGTCTGGTTCCACCAGGGTAAGCCTGTGTGGCTTCTCCTCCGGCCCCTCCAGTTCCTAGGACTCAGGGTCTATGCTGCCATCTTGTCTTGTCAGTCAAGCATCTCCAAAAAACTAAGTCTACAGTCTCTCACTTCCAATGGGAAATACTGCGAGATTTCCCAGAATTTTCAAAGAAAGTCATGCCCACACAGAAGGTCTCATTGGTTCACTCCAGATTGACAGGCTAGATTCCACCCCAATACTTCCAATGATGAAATTGACACATGAGTACATGACTGCCGCAGTGTCTCTGCTTTGAAGAGATGGTCTGTGCAGCTACATGTCATATGTTTTCTCTGTATGTGTGGTAGTTCCCCAATAGAAGGGGAAATAATAGTAATGAGTGCAATTTAAATGTACAAATGAGAAAGAAAGAAGGGTCATGGTCTGTAACACTCTCCAGATTTCTTACTCATCAGACCTAAACATCACCTAGTTTGGGTGGTTATTACAAGAAGAAAAGTAAAATTGAAGTGGACTCAAATCTCTTTGTGACACAGCAGCTAGTTTCCAACAGATATCAAACAAAGGGAATGCAGTGGTAAATTTATTCTCAACTTTTGATATTCTTTTCTTTCTCTTAGATGGAGGTCCCTATCAATGTTGTGTGGTCACCGTTAATAGATCCTTGTTTGGTGTTTGGTGTCTGCTCTGGGCCTGTATAGTCTCTGTACGGGGAAACTAGGATGGATGGAAGTACCAAGGAAATAATGGAATTGAAGATAAACTGAGGACAAGAGGGAGGGGAGGGGAAATGAGGACCTGATATCAATATGTAAAAGAAGGGGAGAAAAAGTTCCAACGCTGATAGTAACAGTGATTGCAGAGCCCTTCTGGATAGGATTTGTTGAATTTTATATGTTAGCTATAGCTTAATTAAAGGAAAGAGAAAAAAAATCAAAAAAATTAAAAAAAAAAAGGAAGAAAGAAAGAAAGAGAAAGAGAGAGAGAAAGTGGGGGGGGGAAGAAAGAAAGGAAATAGAGGGTAAGAATAATTGCCCAACATGAAGAATGTAATCAATGTAGCCTAATTGTACATTGTGAGAGTTTAATATTAGTGTCAGTTTGGGCAGGTTATAATATTCAGTGGTTTGGCAGACACCTCCCCTTTAATGATCTGATGTGAGCAGTTACTCAATGGAAAAAGGAGGTTTTTTTGTGTGAGTATGGCTTGAATTCCTCATCTCACTAATTTTGGGGGACACAGTTCTATCTGCTTTCTTGATTCTGCATTCATCTCATCATCCTTTCGTTCCTGGAACACGAGAAGTCTTTATTCTGCAGCCCAAGGTATAGTTTTGGGGTTCATCAGTCCCTGAAACTATTTGAGTTAGGAGAGGCTGTCAGTCTGACAGCAGAACCGGGACATTTCCTAGATATAAATTTCTCTCTCTGTATATTTATAAATAAAAACATCACTGATTTTCTTCTCTAATGAGCCTAGTGGAAGACAAACATGAATAAACTGCTGAGTTGGTGTGTGTTTTGCTGTGCACATTTTCAACAACTGTAGATTGAAAAAAATCTTGATTTTTTTTATTAAATAAAAAATGAGCAAAAAAAAAAAAAAGATGAGCACAAGAAAGTTTTTGTTTGAAGGATTTCCCTGCGTTCTTTCTAAATGACTTACTAGGAAGTTGATGTGAAAGGGACCAGCAAGATGCTATCTGGTAATCACCGCCATCTTTCATCCTCTAATCCTCCCCTCAAAGCCTTCGTTGAGCTTGGCACTCTTGTGTGTGACACATGCACTTAGCAGAATGAAAATCAGGAATAAAATAGTGTTGGGCTCCACACCTGTGTGGGCTTGGACCTGGCATTTAAGAAGCAGTATTGTGTGGAGACCATTTCTCCCTAGCTTTGGAGAGGTGATTTGTGGTGTTAGTACACAGAGCATAACTCTTCCCCCCCCCCCCCCCACACACATGAAAGCCTATCATGGAGAGGGTAAGTATCACATCATGTGTGACATGAGAGAGTAAGTGTTGTGTTAGTCTCCATATAGTGGCTATTGTCCAAGTGCAAGTTTGTTCAGCACTGTGAATTCTCTTATAAAGAGTAAGAGTAATTTCTGAATCTCGTTCTGATCCCCACTCCAATCTTTTCTTTTTCCTGTTTTTTTTTAATGGCCTTTTCCTTTGTTCATGAATGATGTTCTTGCTATTCATCCCACAGCTCATCAAGTCTTCTGTCATAAGTGCTCAATGCTGTAACTCTGTTCTTAAAATTCAGGTAGGATAGACTCCAGGTCATGTGTTGGCTCTCATGGACTTGTTTTAATTTTCTTAAGCTTTAACCTGAAAAGCTCTTCTTGTGACTTCTCTTTCATTGGTTTAGGGGTCCTGATATCCCTGATTTCACCCAAGTCTTTGTGAAACCCAAGCCACTATCTTACCAATGTCACATACAGGAGCTGTTTCCAGGTCTAATTGTACATTCTCTGAAGTCATTGAAGAAGCCACATCAGCTCTCCATATGTGGCCTCAGACTGATACCGGAAGGACCTGGACCTGGCCACCTGCTCACCATCAGACCTTTGCTGTCTCACTTCTCGGGAGGGTGAAAATTCTTTTCCTTAGTTCCAACTTTCCTGATTAAGCCACAGGTTGCCTCATGTAGGGTGAATCCAACTAACTATTTTCTGTTGGGTCTACTCAGAGGAATGGTGACTTCCATATTTTTTCAGTTAGATCTGTACTCCAGAGTGCTTTCATGGCTGTGAATTTTTGGAAACAGATCACCAGGTCTTGCTTCTGGAAGAGTTATCTGGTTTAATGCTTCAGGATGAGGCAAGGGTGGTGGTGGTGGTGTTGAAGAGGAGCTACTGTGTGTCATCAGATCCATTGTCCTATCTAACATGAACAGTTGGTAGGAGCGCTGGTAGTGTAGTGGGTTGTGTGCTGGACTGCTAACAGCAAGGTCCATAGTTCAAGACCACCAGCGGCTCCGAGAAAGAAAGATAAGACTTATTACTCTCATATAGAATTCCAGTCCCAGCAACCCACAGAGTTCTGACTCTGTCCGATAGGGTCACTTTGAGTTAGAATCAACTTGGTGGAGGTGGATGGGTTTTTTTCATTCAAGGTTGTTGTTGGTGCCTCCAGGTAACTAATTGCAAGGTCACCAGTTTAAACCCACCAAATGCTCTTCAGGAGGAAAATGAGGTTCTTTGTTTCTTTCTGCAAAGATTTGCAGCCTCTGAAACATAGGTTCGCTACGAGGCGGACTTTTTATTCAGTAGCAGTTGATTCTCCAGTATGAGGTGATTTTCCTACGGGTACTGCTGTCGGTCAGGGTGTTCCCTGGCCGAGCGAGGAACTACGTAGTGCAACCTATCGTTTTAAAAATGACACTCTGTCTCAGGATGAGAGCAATTCTTCCAGTCTCTGAGTGCTGACATGATACGTTTGAGTAAGTGCTCAGTGAATGAATGGGTAAGTGAGAGATAGAGACAAATACATAAATATTTACAGGACATAGTAATAGGATGTTGTGATGGGGGAAAAGTAGTGACAAAAGATGAGATGGCGACATTCAAATGAGCTGCCATAATCTAGCTGTTTGGAAGCCAGGGCCGGCTTCTTGCAAGAAATAACTTCTAAGTTGGCGTCTCACTCGAGTTACGGTACTTTCATGTAACTAGCAAGCACATTTTATGTTTGTTTGTTTGTTTGTTTTGCTGACTGTGAAAATGTTCCCACCTATTTAAAAAAAACATACTGTACCTTACCAAAGCAAAACAAAACAAACCCCAACTCACTGCTATGGAAAAAGTTATTTGTGGGGAGATGCTGTACTTAGGTAAAGAGTATGGGGTGGGAGTGTGATGGAACTTTACAGACGAGGAAAAGTATGTTCTGTACCTGGAGGAGGCGCAGGTGGTAGGGAACCAGAAGCGTGGAAGAAGCTCAGAGTAGCTGCTGAGTCATCTACAGGCAAGGTCCGGAGAAAGAGGAAGGCAGGCCATTGAGAACAGTATTGTCTACTAGAAGTTTCTGCGGCCCTAGAAAGACCTATATTTGCTCTACCTAAGATAGTTGTCGCCAGCCACACATGGCAATTGAACACTTAAAAACTGAGACTGCTATATCTGAGGAGTTGAATTTTTAGTTTAACTTGATGACTTTCCATATAAATAACCACAGGTGGTAGTGTTATTGTATTAGGTAGCACAGCTAGCTCTAGAACCCAATATCCTAACTTAACTTAATCCAAATCATATTTTGCGAATTAACTCAATTAACCTAAATTGCTGTGAGGAAAGTCAATGGATCGTAGCTTCACCTCTCCCCTAAAGTTTCTGCCAACAGAGGTGCTGATGGCAGTGTCAAGGCCAAGGGCTGGCAGACAGAGGCAGAAGCACAGGCTGGAAGAGGTGGAGGTAATGCTCACTAAGTGGCTAGGCTAAGCCAGGCTCACATGATCATTTTTTGAAACATACATTATCACTTTGAGCTTAAAGAATTAAATGGAAGAGTGTACAAAGGCTGAACAAGATTGGCGGCCTCCGGGAAGGGTGAACTGAGGGTCTTACCAGAAGTTGAAAGAAGAGCTTCTTTTGACCCAGTGCCATCTGGGGGAGCCTCGGGATTGAACTGTTGTGCTGGAGGAGAATATTAAAAATCTCATGAACCGCTAGCAGGATAAACCCATTTATTTTGGAAGAAGTATGTCAGAGTGCTACTTAGAGCCAAGGGTGGGTAGAATGTGTCTTAAATACTTTGGACATATTTCTAGGAGAGATCAGTCACTGGGGAAAGTCACCATGCGTGGGAAAGTGAAGAGGCAGCAAGAGAGGAAGACCCTCACTGAGATGGGTTGACTCTGTGACTGCAACAATGGGCTCATGCATGGGAGCAAGTGTGAGGATGGTGCCAGACGAGGCGATATTGTGCACGGGGCCACTAGGGGTTAGAACTCACTGGATGGGACCTCACCAGCACAGCAACAACAAAAGTGGAATGTTCAAATCTACCCGGCACCTCCTCAAAAGAAAGACTGGTGCTCTACTTCTGACAAATCAGCCATCGAAAACCTGTGAGCTTTTTGAAATACACACGCACGCAGGCACACACACTCCATACCAAAATACTGCCATTGAGCTGATTCTGATAATGGTGACCCTAGATGGTTTCTGAAACTAGAAATCGTGGGGGAGCAGACAGCCTCATCTTTCTCCCAGAGAGCAGTGGGTTTGGACAGCAGGACATTTGGTTCGCAGCCCAGTGGTGGATCTCTGTGTACACATGTATATATCTAGAGGTACATACGTACAAGCAGTTCTCGATATGTCAGTTGTGCTGAACCGCACTTGAGACTGCTTATGCTCTGTGGGTGTTAGTTCTCTTTGTCCATCATGTCATTGGTCATCTGGTTCTGTGTGCAGTGTTGCCTCACATACCTTGACGACCCTTTCATTCTCAAATGTTCATGGGCAGATGGTTAATGGTATGATATACTGTTCAAAACACTATTGGGTTAATAAAGATAATGATAAGAAAAGACAATAATAATGAAAATTCTGGGGTGGAGAAGATGGGATTTTTCTTCTTGCCACAGATCCATTTCCTTGTTTGTTCTGAGGTTAGAGTAAGTGGCCTCACGTTAAGTCAGACTTCTCTTTTTAAAAAAGTCTTCATTATTATTGTCTTTTATTATTATTGAAAGCCCTAATGGTCTAGTGGTTACCTAGTGGGCTGATATCTGCAAAGCCAGCAGTTCAAAACCACCCCGCTGTAACCCCATGCTGATTCTGCCCACATTCTTCCATGCTGCTATAGTCCGGGTTCTGGCAGAAGACAGGACAAGGAACCAGCAGCTCTCAAGGAAACCTTGCTCTCTGGAGAGGGCTGAACGATGTCTGAATCCACGCCAAGAAGCTGCTCATGATGCTGTCAACTGGAAGTACTGAGGGAGAAAGAGAAGAGCATTGCAAACCACAAAGGACAAAGGGTGGGAGTCACAGCAGAGGAAAAGGCATCAAGTCAGACACTCAAATGATGGGTTGCATTTCCAAACAAGCTCCGTCTTCTCCCGGAATCCTGTTCTCCTATGTTGACACCTGCAATTGTGGCCTTTGGTGATGGCTCAGGAGCAAGTGTTCTGGGTGGGAAAGGAAATGGCAGCCTAGAGGACAAGCACATGGCCTGCCTTCAGGTTAGGACTGGGACCTGGTGCTCAGCTCCTCTGTATTTGGTGGAATAGTAACTGCTCTTCAGGTGGTCACCTATAGTGCTTTCCTTAAGAAAGCCTTAGAAGGCACCCCCCACCTTTTTGGCATTTCCTGCACGTTTTGGGTCAGAA
Organism: Nesogale talazaci; assembly: GCA_004026705.1. NCBI lineage: Eukaryota > Metazoa > Chordata > Mammalia > Afrosoricida > Tenrecidae > Nesogale > Nesogale talazaci. The sequence goes on from PVJH01013149.1 coordinate 21,068, forward strand.
GCAAGATAGCATTGTCATTGGCAAGGCCAGCGTGGATTCATTTTTGTTCATTGACTGACAATCCAATGAAGGAGTCAAATGGAATGAGTTTCTGGGCTCTTTCTCATAAAGAATAAAAGATTCCCAGAGGAATGGGAATCAATGTGTCATAAAGGCTTATATCACCGTGTTGGGAGACAGGTGGGGGATAGGGAGATGGACACCCTGATTCCAGAACATTCTGGAGGGACTGGAAGGGAGGGATGAGAAGCCAAGAGTGATTTGGGGAAATCTCCGAAAAAGGAAAGGCTGTTTCTTCTGCAGAGACTCTGAAGATTAAGATCATGGAATTTCAGAAATGACTTGTTTGGGCTGAAACGCAGCCCTGCTTGTGCAAATGTAGCTAATTACCTAGATTCTCTGTGCTCCTGTTCTGCACCTGTAATTTAAGGATAATGATGTTCCCAATCACATAGGGCTGTTAGGAGGATTAAATTATTAGGAGGTGCAGAGCGCTCAGAGGCGTGCCTGGCAGGTAGGGCTCTGTGGCAGTAAGCTATTGTGCAGCAGATGTGGAGCAGGTAAGGGAGAACCGAAGATTTTGGACAAGCCTAGGTATGGAAGATGAAAAGAGTTGGCAGCTTCTGGCTTTAAACTGAGAAGGGACCGTCCAGGAAGTAAATCAACTCGTGTAGTTAGCGCCTGTCCAGGCTGCTTCCACTCACGGCGACCTCAAGTGTAACAGAAGGAAACATTGCCTGATCCTCGGCACCATTATGGCCACTGGAATATTTGAGTCCATCCGTCAGTCTTGTGAGGCGCGCTGATTGCATAGTGGTTATTTGGGGGGTTGCTAACCACAAGACCTGCAGTGTGAAACCACCCCCTTGGGAGAAAGGTGAAGATTTTGATTCCCTTAGAGTTACAGTTTCCTCATCAACAGTCAGTTGCTGTGGTGGCTTATGTGATGCTAGAAGATCTGCCACTGGACTTTCATATGTCAGCAGGGTCAACCATGGTGGATAGGTTTCAACGCAGTTTCCAGTTGTAGACAGACTAGGAAGAAAGGCCTGGTGTTCTACAGTTGAAAATCAGCTCATAAAAGCGCTATGGAAAAAAAAAAAAGCGCTATGGATTGGGCTGAGCCCCGGTGGCATATGTAGTTGAGTGCGGGACTGCGGCCCAGGGGCTTGGTGGTTCAAATCCAGCGGCGGCTCTCAGGAGTGGCACTGCGTAGTGCCCACGACCACCAGAGGCAGTGATGCCCCCCAAACCAAACCAAACCAAAACAAAAAACAAAAAAGCGCTATGGATCACAACAGAACAGAGATTACCAAGCTAAGAAAAGAATAATGAACCGTGTGTTTTCATCATATCTTTTTGTTCAATAGACAAACATGATATGATTTTCCCCCATAGACATAATCCCTCCTTTGGTACACAGGCCATTCAGATACCTTGCCAATTACCCTTCTTCACTTTGCCGCAGAGCTCCTGGAGAGAGTGGCTTGTACCCCACCTCCAACAGCTTCCTGCTGTTTTCTCTAGTGTGTGAGTCCGGGTGGACTAGAGAACGCAAACTCACAGGTAGTCATAGGTGTATAAACACACTCATTGTGTTTATATACATGAGCAATTGAATACTGAGGAAACAACCCAGCCCTGTCAGTCCACTATTAGTCCATATGTTCGATACCAAGCTACAAATTCCTCTTCAGATTCATGAACACATGCAATGATGCTGAATGTAGGAAGATCACAGGCCAGTGGGTAGATAGGCTTGTGGATCCAGTGGCATGTCAGAGCTGGCGTGGGTCTCCACGTGGCTCCTCCAGCTCCAGGCTCTCGCTGTATCAGCGTGGCTCTAATCAGGCTGTTTGTCAGTAATGTCTCACAGGGAGAGAGCCTGTGTCCTGCCTCCAGAGAGCTATTTATCTCCCTTGCACCTCCAAATGAGGTCATCAAGCTCTGACCTGATGGACAGGCCAGACTCCACCCTTTAAATCTTAAATCTCAAATTGACCACAGATTATGTAACCACCACATCTAGTATACAGTCTTCTCCAGCCAGGCTTTTGCCCCTGTGGACACTGTGTACATCAAGGTTTCCAGTCCTCAGCTATCTTTGTTTTAATTGTAGTAAATGTAACTCAAGTCAACATGCTGCCAGTAAGTTGATTTTGACTGACAGTAATCCTACAGGATAGAGCAAGACTGCCCTGTGGGTTTCCAAGCCTGTAAATCTTTACAGGAGGGGCTGAGCCTCAGTGGCATAGTGGTTGTGCGCGGCCTCCTACTCTCACCACCGGAGAGCAGTGATGCCCCCCCCCCCAAAAAAAAAATCTTTACAGGAGTAGAAAACTTCATTATGCTCTCCTGGAGTGACTGGTGTTTCAAACTGCTGACTTTGCAGTTAACAGCCCAACACGTAACCCACTAAGTGACCCGGCCTCAATATATATGTATGTACGGTGTATTTATATGGCACATATATAAGTAATAAAACCTATACGGTAAATGTGTAGGTGACAAAACATTTGCTTTTTCAGAATTCCTCATGTATTCAATTCATGGACATCAGTTATGCTTATCATGGAGCTCAAGCATTACCATTAGCCTTGAGACAGAGAATGTTTATAAGGGGAACAGTAGTCATGTTTCTAAATAAAACAAAAATATTAAGAAGGTACACACATCTAGAATAACCAACCATTTGAGATGTGAAAAGCAGCCTTTATCCAAGGACAAAGTACAGAAGGATTAGTAAAGAAGGGATGTCATAGGAGTCAGTGAGAGGAAGCAGGAAAGTGTGGCTGTGGTGTGGGGATTGCAAGCAAAGGAATCCAACAAGATGTGTGCGAGCTGTTGAGTGGGAAATGGATCGGTTCTACAAACCTGTGCTCAATTCACACTAAGGAAGCTTTTTAAGAAAGAAAATGCTTCTGGGGCATAACTCTGCTCAGACACACATGGGGTCATCCCAAGTCAGAGCTGACCCGATGGCAGCTGGTTGGGTTTGGCTATTGGGTTCATTCTCGCTTCAGGTCTTGGTTCAAAGGTTGTCCTATTCATGAGGAATTCCATGGTGACCCAGATGCAATTGTAGCCCTCCCTTTCATCATCACACACATTCCACACCCTCCTCCCTGCTTGCTTCCGCTCCCCAAACTTTGTTATCCTCTAATCATCCCTATCACTTTCCTGTGTGTTTGTTATTTTTCCTCTGGCATCTGAGTTCCCTGAGGAGTCATTAGAAGGTGTTAATATTTAACACATTCAACTCCTAACTGAAAGGTTGAGGGTTTGAGTCCACGCCAAGGGTGCCTCAGGTGAAAGGGCTAGCAGTATGTTTTGCAAAAAGCAGCCATCAAAAATCCTATGGAACATAGTTTTAATCTTTAACACACATTACAATAACCAATAACCATTAGATGAAAACAAATTCAACTAATTCTCTCCCCTAAGGTTCCATAAGGCCAGAGATTATTTATTTATTTCCATTAGTTGGAATTGAATACATATAACATATCATTCCCTATTTCAAAGACGTCAAGTAGAATTTTACAATGGCTAGCACAACCAGTTTCTAACCGTTCTTTTTCTAGATGGAATCCTTGAGATTGTCTCCCTTTTACCTCCTCCTCCCACTGTACTCCCATATTCTACTTGCTGTCTCTATGCATTCATCAATCCTGGGTTTCATATACTGAAAAAGAGAAAAGCATATAACACAGATTCAAGAGGGTGGCCTCCATTGGCATTAGCAAGCATCCAGCAACTTGCTCTGAGTTAGGGCACACAGTGGTATCACCTAGAAAGGTTCTCTCTGGTCACAGTGAAATTTTTGTAAAAGCAGTTTCACTCAAATCTCATTGCTTTGTGTGTGTGTGTGTGTGTGTGTGTGTGTGTGTGATGGCTAATTAAAGAGAATAGCATGCAGCTGTGAAATTTTATTTCCTGCACAGGAAAAATGCTGCAGAAACTGGTGTGATCTTGAACACAGCTTACAAGGACAACAAAAGGGGAAAACTTAAGTATACAAGTGGTTTTCTCATTTCAAAAAAGGGTGAAATTTCAATTGATGACAGACTTTGTTCTGGACATTTGTCAACTTCCTGAATGAACAACACTGTCACCTCAAAGTGCATTTGGATTTTGTTCCACAAGGTCAGACTGTTTCTATTTAGCATTTTTGGAAAGATTTCCTAACAGTGCAATCTAAAAATGGCCTGATTTGTGGCAGATCAAGGACTGGTTTTTACCATTACAACAGTGCACCTACTCACACAGCCATCTCTGTGCTCCAGTTTGGGGCAAAAACCAGCATGTCTCTCTTGCCTCACACACCCAACTCACCTGACCTCTCTCCATGTAGCTTTTCTTGTTTCCAAGAATGAAGAGGGACATGACAGGACAGAGATTTGGAAATGTAGAAGAGGAGAAGAACAAAATAAGGGAGGTGCTGTCAGCCATCCAAACAGATGAGTTTGGAAAATGTTTCCAAGAATGGAATCACAGATTTGATAAGTGTATTCAGTGTAATGGTTAGTACTTTGAAGGTAAAAAGGTTGTTTTGTAAAAAAAAAACAAGTCAAAAACTTTACATATACATAACGTTGAAAAAAATTCCATTTTTTTTTGTAAACCCCCTCCTCCCAATGTTCTATCATTCCACACTTGTCATGTCAGATTTGTACAATTTCTTTCATCATCAGTGTTCAAACATACTTTTCCTTCCCTACTCCTTGACATCATCTCCCCTTGATGACCTGCAACCCTCTCTATTCCCCCTTACCCCCAAACCCAAGGCCAAGACTTCTCAGTTCGGTTCAAACTCTGGCATCTAGTGGTGCTGCACACCCACTGAGTGAATGGATATCTGTTTCTTTACATTTTATTGGAAAAGTCCAATGTTGATATTGTATTCCTTAATATTGATTTAAGTGACTGACTTTACATAAATAATTGTACCTCATAAGGGATCATTGCATTGTGTAAATCTTGTGCACCAGATCTCTTTAAAGTGTTGAGAAGCAAGGTTGTTATTTAGAGGACCAGTGTGTGCCTGATCTAAGACATGGTATTTTTATTTTCTCATAGGCATGTGAGTTGGACACTGAGTAAGGAAGACCAAAGAACTGTAGCATTTTAATTATCAGGCTAGTGAAGGGTATGGAAAGCACCACAGACTGCCAAAACAACAAGCAAATCTATCTTGGAAGAAGCACTGCCAGAATGCTCCTTAGAGGCCTGCGTGGTGTATTAGTCAGGGTAGACTAAGAAACAAATTCATAGGGACATATATGTGTCTCAGAAAGAGGTTTATATGAGAGTAATTGAACATTGAGGAAACATCCTTGCCCAGTCCATATCAAGTCCATAAGTCCAGTATTAGCTCATATGTCTGACAGCAATCTTCAAAGTCCTCTTCAGACTTACAAAACACATGCAATGATGCCAAATGCAGAACCATCATTAGTAGGTGGGTAGAAAGTCTTTGGATCCAGTGGTTGTGGAAGCATCTCAGTGCTGATAGGGGTTTCCACATGGCTCCTCTAGGTTCAGTTTCTGGTTACATCAGGGTAGGTCCACGTGGCTTCTCCTCAGGGATGTTTTGCAGGGAGCCAGCCTTGTCAGTCGAGTGTCTCCAAGGGAGTGAGAGAATCTCTCCTGCTTCCAAGAAAAAAGTATCAGATTTCCCAGAATTCTCTGAGGAGAAAGCCCTGCCCACGGAGGTCTCATTGGCTATCTCCAGATTGACAGGTTAGACTCCACCCCTACACTCTTCATCCTCAAATTGAGATCAAATTAGGTAACTGCTACATATGGCAAGATTCTGACTATTTTGGACATGGTGTCAGGAATGGGCCGTCACTGGAGAAGGACATCATGCTTGGCACAGTGGAGGGTAGCAAAAAAGAGAAAGGTTCTGGGTAAGATGGATTGATCTAGAGGCTGCAACAATGGGATCAAATGTAAAAACAATCACCAGGCTGAAGTATGACCAGACAGTGTTTCTTTCTATGGTAATAGGGTTGCCAACTTGACGGTACCCAACAACAAGTGAATACATTCCTTTAAGCGAGCTGAATCCAGGCATTCTGAGCCATAGCACTACCTCTCTTCATAATAGAATGCTCTCACTTGCAGACAAGAAATTTATACAGAGTTTATAAGCCTTAAAGCCATGCTTTTCAACCTTCCTAATGCTGTGACCCTTGAATACAGTTCCTCATGTCATGGTGACCCCCAACCATAAAATTATTTTCATTGCTATTTCACAGCTGTCATTTTTCTACTGTTATCAATTGGGGCAACCCCCATGAAAGGGTTGCAACCCCCAAAGGGGTTGCAACCCATAGATTGAGAACTGCCACCTTAAAGGAAAATAATATTCTATAGTGTTTGGATTGAATTTGCCCATCCCACCTGCCCATTATGTGTTTAAGATCTTAACTCCTGTACCCAGCCTAGGAGATTTGGTGGTTTAATGGGTTACAAATTAAGCCCTTCATCTCACAGCCATCAAGTCCATGCTGACACACGGCGATCTCATAAGACAGGGTAGAACTGCCACTGTGGGTTTCTGAGAAGGCAGCTGTTTCATGAGAGTGCAAAGCCCAGTCTTTCTCTTGTGCAACAGCTGGTGGTTTTGCACTGCAGATCTTTCAGAGTCCAGATCTTACACAGTTCAATGTGTAACTACTACTCCATCAGCAGTTAGAAAACACCAGCTGCTTTGAGGGAGAAAGAATAATTTTATCCACCCCTGTAAAGAGTTGCGATCCTGGAAAGCCGCAGGAGCAATGCTACCCTGTCCTGTAAAGTTGCTATGAATAGGAACTAATCCTATGTCTGTGAGGTTTTTTGGTACTTTTGGTTAGAACACCATTTGGAAATGGGCTTTCTTTGCTATATTAATGAGATAGTATGAGTGTAGGGTGTATCTTAAGTCAATCGCTTACATTTGGACTTCTGGACTCATAGACTGTGAGAAAATTGATTTTTGATTATTAAAGTCATCTCCTTGTGATATTTATACTATAACAACACTAGATACAACAAGGTTACTAAGAAGTTAAGAGAGTATTAAAGGATGCATTTAAAGATTAATTGTGAAACAAGTTCATTTGGAAAACATTGGCAAAACCTACAAAACTCAGCATCTCATCTGCTACATGGAAACTGAAAAGGCTTTCATAAGATCATGGGACAATTTGTTTTGCTCTTTTATATTGAAACTACCTCTTGGGGAGATATATGAGCCATGAGACGGTTCTCACTGTCTAAGGATCTCTTTTGGACATTCTTACAGAAAAGAAAAAGTTACCAAGAAAAGCAGCCATTATGATGCCATCCTAAGATTTGAAACCATCAGTGTTGGTTTGGAAGAAAGCCCTGGTAATCTAATTTAAAATATTAGCCATTGAAAATCATATGGGATCTCTATAACAATTGCCCTGAGATCTTCTTTTAATTTCAAAACAGGAGCTTCTGGCAAGCTGGCCGACAGGACACAACTACCCAGACTCTTTAACAGACATAAGAAACCACAGGAAATAGATATGGTGGATAATCCTATAATTCTGAATGTCAAAGGAAATGATTAAGAAATGGGTCAGATACCAAAGGCTCAAGCAGGAATAAAATGTTTTGAAAATGATGGTAACCTATGTACAAAATGTACTTGACACAATGGATGGATGTATGGATTGTGATAAGAGCTGTATGAGTCCCTAATAAAATAATTTTTAAAAAGAAGATATAGATCAGTTACCAACTAGAAGAAAAGAAGGTATGAATATAGAACAAGGAGACAAAGACATGGTGACGCATCAGTGGACCTGACACAGTGCAGCTATTTTGAACTTTTGCAAGCAGCGTTCAATTGGGATGCACACTGCCTCTTTCTGGTGACCAGAAATGTAGCTAGGCTCTAATCTTGTCAACCTAGGGGCTAGGGACACCCTAACCCCAAAACACACACACACACACACACGCGCACACACATACCCTGCTTGGTGTGAGGGGTGTGAGGTTGGAATCGTGCCCTGTGGACCAGACACTGGGTACAGGCCACCCAGCGTGAAGGCACATGCTCTCCGTCTTCTTTGGCCAGCAGAATGCTCAGTGGCAGCCCAGCTGCCCTTTCAGCGGGTAGAAACTCCTGCCAGGAGAAGGCAAATGGCTCTTGTGGGATCCTCCAGAAGCGCATGCCAAACCGTACCAGATGTCCTGCCCCTCCACCTGCATCCACGGTAGCAGGAGGATGGGGTGTCCTGACCCCAGTCTTCCCCTTTTGTGTTTCCTTTCTCTTTCCCTTTCTATGTTTTTGTTTTATTCCATTTTTGTTTCTGTTTCTTTGTTCTTACTTTTCCTTTTATTCCTTTTCTTATTCTTCCTTAATATTATTTTTTCTCTCTTCCCTCCTTCCCTGGTTTTTGCTCCTATTGTTTGTTTCCCACCCTCTATCACACCCCCCAGTAGACTGGCGGTGAGTGCCGAATGCTGACACGCTACTGGGCAGATTGGGATATCTGCTTCTTATGCCCTCATACCCGAACAAAATAATGCTCAACAGGAAAAAAATTAAAAATAAAACAAATGGTCTCAGTGTAACATACCAACTAAACGGAAATAAAACAGTACCCAATGTTCCCGATATAGCAGATAACCATCATCCACACAAAGAATAAAAATGAAAAGACTCAAACAAGTGGCCAAAAAACAGATCCAGAAAAAATTTCTGAGGGAGAAATAGAATTGGAACTTGGAACTGTCAGATAAGGACTTTGCAGGAATTATATGTATTTACATTCAGAAGATTGGGAGAAAGATCAAGGGAAACACAGACAAAACTCTAAAAGAATTCCAGAAAGCAGGAAAATACCACCTCCACCACAAAAATAGACAAAACAAATGGAAAATGAGTGTGCTAGTTCAGGTTGACCAGGGAAGCAAATCCAGTTGACAGGTATGTATAAGAAAGAGGTTTATATAAAGACTAATTGTATATTAAGAAAATATTAGCCCCATCCAGATCAAGTCCATAGCCTGATATTAGTCCATACATTTGATACCAGTCTATAAATTCCTCTGCAGATTCATGCAAGACATACAATGATGCCAAACACAGGGAGATCACAGGCCAGTGGTTGTGGAGGTGGAAGCATCTTCTGGGCTCTAACTGCCAGCAGCGTGGCTCCATGTATCTTGTCAACAGGATAGTGAAGCAGAGAGAGTGAGTGGCCTGCCCCTCCTGATGGCAGAATCGAGAGACAGGAAGTTTCCAGAATCCTCATGATACAGCCATGCCCACAAGGAGGCATCAATAAGGCTATGACCTGATTGACAGGCAGACTCCACCTCCATACTTATTTATCAAGTTGACATGGAATTACGTATCTACCACTATTAGAAAATGTATAAAACCAGAGAATAAAAATCAAGATTAGTATTAAGATTTCAGAAATAGCACATTAGAAGGCAAAGGAGTAGAACTGAATCAGTAAATGACAGAATTAAGAAGAATTGAAGACACATCTCTCAGTTAGAAAAACAAATGATTAGAAATGATTACAAATGATTAGAATTACAGACAAGAAAGAGACCAAAAGGACAAAATCACAGGAAAACTTAGTCAAAGATTTGTGGGAAAATATTCTTAATATTATGAGGTGAGAAGAAATGTATTCATTCAATGAAGCCCAAACAAGATGCACTTCCAATGAAAATTACCAAGGCCTATCATAGTCAAACTTTCTAAAATCAAAAGGAAAAAAGAGAAAGTTATCCAGCCTGGAAGCTGTAGTTTCTCAATAGACACCTTGCAGGTAGAAGGATAATAGGCTGAGAAAAACCAAAAACAAGCAAACAAACAAACAAAAACTATCATTGTGAATGAGGGGGAGTGCAAAATGGAGACCCCATGCCATTCTGAAGACAATTGGACATCCCCTTATAGAAGGGTCTCTGGGAGGAGACAAGCCAGTCAGAGTGCAGCATAACAATGATGATACACACAACTTTCCTCTAGTTCTCTAATGCTTCCCCCTCTCCCCACTATCATAATCTCAATTCTACCTTATAAATCTGGCTAGACCAGAAGATGTACACAGTACAGATCAGAGCTAGAAATACAGGGAATTCAAGACAGATAAACCCCTCAGGACCAATAATGAGAGTAGAGATACCAGGAGGGTAAGGAGAAGGTGGGAAAGAAAGGGGTAACTAACCATTATGATCTACATATTATAGCCTTCTTCCTGGAGGACATACAAAAGAAAAGTGGGTGAAGGGTGACATCAGACAGTGTAACACATGAAAAACTAGTAATATATAAATTATCGAGGATGAGGGAGAGAGGGAAAATATGGAGAGCTGATATCAAGGGTTCAAGTAGAAAGCAAATATTTTGAGAATGATGATGGAAACAAATGTACAAGTGTGTTTGACACAATGAGTGGATGGATTGTGATAAGACTTGTATCAGCCCCCAATAAAATGATTTAAAAAAACAACAACAACTTTGAAAGAAAAAAAACATTGCCAACCGAGAAATATCTGCCCAGCAAATCTATTCTTCAAATAAAATGATGAAATTTGACTATTTCCAAGTAAACAGAAATGAAAGGAATTTATAAAGAAGAAGTTGAAGACTATTTCAGGAGATACTAGAGGGTTTTCTTCAGACAGAGAACCAAGAACAGCAGATAACAGCCTGAAGTTAACACATATGATATCACCCAGAAATTGAGCTATCCAAAGTGAAATCGACCTATAAGGCTGAAAATATGACACTAGAGATTTATATATAGATATATATATATGTACACATATATGTATGTAGGAAGAAACTTCAGAACAAAAAATGATAAATATTGTATTTATAAAAGTTCCACATTGAGAAGGCAAGACATTTTCAAGGTAAAAAATAGATTGCTTTAAACTTGGGAAGAAAATATAAAATTAGAGAGCAACATCAAACAAAATCAATAAAACTCACCAAAATAAATTAAACATGCCAGGCAAGAGGCAGAATAATAACAGAATGGATTAGAAAACAAGATTCATCCATAATCTGTGCACAGGAGACATATCTTAGAAACAAATACCAAAATAGACAAAGATTAGAGGGTGGAAAGAAAAGTCAAGCAGATGGCAATGAAAGATGAGTGAGAGTGGCAGACTTACTTCTGATGAAATAAACTTAAAGGCAGAACCCAGCTTAGAAGATAAAGAAAGATATTGTAAAATCACTAAAGAGCCATAACTAGCCAAGAACATATAACTAGTGGGTCACTAATTAAAGTTGCATGTGTGCTGATGACAAACCATTTACAAACCATTTACAGGGAGGTCTGCTACCTGTATAATTGGTAAATATCTGGTTTCTCTCTTGGTTTGTATGCTTTCACAGGAACCTATAGGGACAACAAATAGAATAAGTGTCTCTGAGGGTGGAGGGCAAGGTGGGGCAGTATGCAGTAAAAAGTAGCTGATGTCAAGGCGTTCAAGAAGGAAAAGAATGTTTTGAAACTGATTGTGGTGCCAAGTGTACAATGCTACTTGATGTGATTGAACTATGGAATGATATGATATCTGAATTAGCTCCTAATAAAATTGGTTAAAAAAAAAAGAGGTTGACAGCTAATGAAGGTAGCCGATGTCAAGGCGTTCAAGAAGAGAAAGAATGTTTTGAAACGGATTGTGGTCCCAATTGTACAATACTATTTGAGGTGATTGAAATATGGAACAATATGATATATGAATTAGCTCCTAATAAACTGGTTAAAGAAAGAAGTTGGTAACTAATGAAGATGTGTGACCTTTGGTTGAAAATTTTTAAATGACTTCAAAATCTGGAAAAAATCCAAAAAATGGAATACTATTCTAGTTACTCTAAGAACTCCAGTGTATTTCTTCCTAACTTAATGAAAATGTAAGAAAGGAAAAATGAAAGAAGAAATTCCTTGACTCAAATGAGAATGGAAACAGAATGCCAAACCCTTTGGGGAATAGGAAAAGCAGCAATCAGAGGGCAATATATAGTAAGACACCCCCCCCACATACACACACACACATACACGAAAATGATAGAGTCTATAAACTTTCACCTAATTCACAATAGAATCTTTTAAACCTCAAACAATAGCGTGGCTTCATAAAGGATATCTGCCTTGAACACTGTGCTCTTTTAAGGTCTATCTACATATGGGACGAAGTGAACCATGGCAATTTGAAAAAATGAGATAGGTAATTTACAGCATGGTTTTATGTGAATAGAGGAAGAACCACTCAGAGAAAGAGGCCGAGGATAGCTCTACCACTCGAAAACCTGTAATCACTGTCGTGAAATTGTCCATGAAAAAACTGGTGAACTGGGGTGTGTTCTGCTACGTATGTTCTCAACAATAAGATCATTTATTTTAAAGAAAAGAGCACAGAGCATGGTTCTACTCTGACCCATGCGGTATTGCCATGATGCAGGATTCACCCTGCTGGCAGGGGTTTCATCTTTTTGTTTCATGCTGTGTTCCCAGTGCCCCTTGCGAGTCTGCTGGGAGTGCTTCCCCAGGAGGCCTGTTGCAAGCTGTCTGGTTTCCAGTCGTCTTTATCTTTCTGCCAAACCCACCCTGACCCCCACAAGGAAGCCTGACAGGCTCACGGCTGCAGTCCAGAGTGTTATTAGAACATCACGTACCAATCCCTCCTGTGGAGACCACTGACATTTTTGCTTCAGAACTTCCCCTCCAGGAAAAGCCTTCTGTGGAACATTTATAATGTGATAAGGTCACAAAAGATCTTATTTTGGACAAGGAGGCAGGGAGAGTCAGGGGTTCTTTATTGAGGGATGTCTTTGAGGAGGTTAGTTTACTTACTTTGAGCCTGCTAGCTGCACGCATACACCTCAGGCAGAATTGAACCCTGTCGCCGGTTCCTCTGAAGTCAGAAAATAGAATCCTCAGAGGGGTGTAAAGCCACTTCCCTCCCCTCGTCCCCTCAAAGGAGAGTTTGCTATGGGCAGACCTCTGAGCTTAGTTCCTGGCAGCCCTGGAACTTGGTCTGATCTGATAGTTGATCCAGCTTCAAAAGTTCACATCTCTTGATGAATGCCTCTGCCCCTTTCTAAACACTGTCTGAATCAGTAATGTTTGCTGCTCAGTAACTGGGGCCTTCAACCATGAGCCAGAACAGCAAACGCCAGGCCATCGAATCAATGCTGACTCATGCGGACCCTGTGGAACAGAGGGGAACTGCACCTTTGGATGTCTGAGGTCGAGAACAGACAGCCTCATCTTTCTCTTACAGAGCGACTGCTGGGTTCCAGCGGCTGACCTTGCAGTTTAGCAGCTCAGCGTGGAACCCACTGCACCAAGAGGCTCCTTTGCTTCAACTGTAGAGGGGGGAAGAAGATGACAATGTTCCCAGAGCCCCTGTTTCCAAGAAACGTGAAGCACTTCACCGCCGTCGCAGGTAGGTCTTTTGAAAAATCCTCCCACTCAAAGGCCCAGGTTGCTTTCTGTTCTTGACTATGAGACTCTAAGAAAAGAGAAATGATTTGTTTAATGTTTTTTAATATATTATTTAATTTTTTTCTTAGTGATCCACACATGATTTAAAAAATCCAAAGAGCGGCTGAGCCCCGGTGGTGTAGTGGTTGTGTGCAGGACTGTGGTCCACTGGGTTGGAGATTCAATTCCAGCTCCTGGAGCAAAGGCTGGGACTCCTACTCCCACCACCTGAGGGCAGTGATGCCTAAAAAAAAAAAATCCAAAGAGTACAGAAGAAATTTTTGAAAAGGAACAGACTCGGTCTCACCTCCCTCTACCCTTTCGCTACTACTTTTTCGCTTTTCAGTATAGGTGCATTTTTTTAAACCTCCCCCCAAAAATACAGCACCACTTCCAAAATGTTTTCATCATCCCAAATGGGAAGACAGAACCTCTCAAACAATGACCACCCCATTCCCTTCACCTTCCAACCTGATGCAAGCACAGATCTACTTTCTGTCTGTCTGTATTTGCCAGCTCTAGAGAGCTCATATAAACGGACTCTCTCAGATCTGTCTTTTTATGTCTGCCTTAGTTCACTCAGCACAGTGGTTTCAAAGACCCTCCAGGTTGTAGAATGTATCATAACTTGACCTCTCTTTACAATACATGCCATTGTGGACATGTACCACTTCTCATTGACCCATTTGTCTGTTGCTGGGCCTGTGGGTTGTTTCTACCTTTCAGCTGCTGAGAATAGTACTGCCAGGGACACTGCTCTACAGTATCCATTTGAGTCTCGGTAGTAAGAAGTGCACTTTCAATTTTACGTTGTCCTTATTAATAGTCACTTCAATTGAATCTTCTTTAATTTGTCTATAGACAGTCTAAAAATTGAAAACCAAATAAGTACTGTTTGTTATGTCAGTACCAAGGCCTTTCTCTCTCTGTGTGTGTGTGTGTGTGTGTGTGTGTGTGTGTGTGTGTTTGTGGGCATCACTGCCTCTGGTGGTCGTGGGCACTACTCAGTGCCACTCCTGAGAGCCGTCACTGGATTTGATCCGCCAAGCCCGTGGGCCGCAGTTCTGCACTCAACCACTTACGCCACCGGGGCTCAGCCCTACCAATGCCTTTTAAGATCTTTTAGTTTTCACTCTCAGAGAGTTGTGATTATGTGTGTTACTGGTCTACCCCGCTATCTTCCAATCATCCCTCTGGGGTGGCAGAAGTCGTGCAGGCAGTGGCAGATTCCACCCTGTGGAGACTCTCCCTTCTGCACGTATCTGCATGGCGTGGGACCAGATTGGCAAGGCACAGCACAGGAGTTGTGCAATTACCTGGGATGTAATTACCATGTCTTGCTTGCAGCCTTGCCATAAAAATCTGAGAGATTTTGATTCCACGGTTCAACTACATTCAAGTCAACAGGACTTGAATGAGAGGTTCCTTTTTTTTTTTTTTTTAGGCATCACTGCCCTCAGGTGGTGGGAGTAGGAGGCCCAGCCTTTGCTCCTGGGAGCCGGAATTGAACCTCCATCCCAGTGGGCCGCAGTCCCGTGCACAACCACTACGCCACCGGGGCTCAGCTGAATGGGAGGTTCTTAATAGGCTTCTCAGCTTGAGTTGTAGGAGAGGAAACTTGGTGGAGGTAGAAACCCAGGATTCTGATGAGTGTCCGTGCCTATAGCCATCATGCTACAGAAGCAGTAGTGAAATAAAATAGTGCTGCTACTATGAAAAGCTTTCCCAAAGTCTTTGATAGAAAAACTTTGATAGCTTTGTGAAAAAGTAATAACAATTTGTAAATTATTAAGGGTTCATGGGGGAGTGGGAGTGGGGATGGAAGCGAAATAGGGGGAGCTGGTACTGGGGGCCTAAGTGGAGGGAGGATGTTTTGAGAGTGATGATGGCAACAAGTGTGCAAACGTGGCCTGCATACAATTGATGTATGTATGAATCATGATGGGAGTTGTACAAGCCCCCAATAAAATGATTTATTAAAAAAGAAAAACTAGCTTTTGAAAATGCAAAAACCCTCATCAAATAATGACGATCAGACATCTGCACTCAGGACATAGCTCAGTGAATGCCAGCAATCCAGGGTAAGTCCTGCTTCCATTTTCAGACTGATAAACTGAAAGGGACCCTATAGGTGCTAGATGCAGATGGACTTAAGGATGAATTCTTGGCTTTGTCCCTTACATGCTGTTGCCTCTTGATCAAGTTGTTTTATCTCACAAGCCTGTTTCCATGGAAGCTAAGAGAACCCACTTCATAAATCCTGTGAGGATATAAATTGATGGTATATTCACTCACACATGGCCATCTACATGATTCTGATTCATATTGACACCATAGGATGAAGCAGAGCTGCCCTTGGGAGTTTCTGAGACTAAGTTTTTCCTTCATTTTTTTTTTTTTGTTTTTTTTGGGCATCACTGCTCTCCGGTGGTGGGAGTAGGAGGCCCAGCCCCACTGCTGCAATTGGACCTCCGTCCCAGTGGGCCGCAGTCCAGCGCACAACCACTACGCCACTGGGGCTCAGCCCGAGACTAAGTTTTTACAGGAGTCAACAGCCTCAACTTTCTCCCATGGACTAGGTGGTGGGTTCAAAGTACTGACCCTGTTAGTGTTGACTAGCTATCCAACACGTACCCAATTGTGCCACCAGGGCTCTCTAGTCTGTTGCAGACAACTCAAAAACCAGACTCACAGCCATCAAGTTGGATCCAAGTCATAGTGACCCTCAGGGCAGAGTAGACCTGCCTCTTTGGGTCTCAAAGACATTAAACTTTTAGAGGAGTAGACAGTCCCATCTTTCTCCTGTGTGACAGAATTCTCATTGCTAGGTGCCTTCGAGTCTGTTCTGACTCATAGCAGCCTTCTGTGCACCACAAGGTGCAACGTTAAGGCCCCACCTGATCCTGTTCCATCCTCACAACTGTCCACTGTGGCAGCCCTTGTGTCGATTCATTCTGTCCAGGGTCTTGCTCTCTTTTGCTGCCCCTCCGCGTTAGCGAGCATGATGTTCTTCTCCAGGCACTGGTGGTGTTGGTAAGTGCCACCAAGTTGGTTCCCATCCATAGCCACCCTTTGCCCAAGAGAATGAAAGGCTACCCAGTCCTGCACCATGCTCACAATTGTTCCCACGCTTGAGTCCATTGTGTCAGCCACAGTGTCAATCCATCTCCTTGAAGCCCTTCCTTTTCCCTCTATCCCTATATTTTACCAAGAATGACGCCCTTCTCCAGGGACTAGTCCCTTCTGACAAACAGGTCCAAAATATAAAAGAGGAAGTCTCAGCATCCTTGACTCTAAGGAGCACTCTGGCCATCCTCCCTCCAAGACATATTGATCCTTTTAGGTGTCCATGGTACTTTCAATAGTCTCCTCCAGAACTACAATTCAAATGCACTGATTTTTCCTCAGTCTTCCTTCCTGTCTATGAGGCACTGGAAAATACCATGGCTTGTGCCAGGCACACCTTAGACCTCAAAGTAGTATCTTTTTCAATGTGCTAAAGAGGTCTTGTACAGCAGATTTATCCAATGTGACAGATCTTTTGATCTCTTGACTTGTACATTTATTGTGGATCTAAAGAAGACACAATCCTTGACAACCTCATTTTTTCTCCATTTATCATCATGTTAGATACTGGTCCAGTGGTGAGAATTTTGGTCTTCCTTACTTTGAGTTGCGATTCGTACTGAAGGCTGAAATTCTTGATCTTCACAGCAACTGACTCAAGTTCTCCTCAGTTTCAGTATTTAGGTGTATTGGGTAGGTTTACTGTGCCAACCTGGCCAATAGAAACATGTGGAATTAATGAAGTTGCAGTTTGATTTGAGGGCAAACAGATAAATGGTTCTGTAAGGCCCGACCCCCTCTCTCTTACTTTCTAATGATTGGACCAGCATGGAGATGATTCACTTTGTGAGCTATACTACCTGTGGACAGCCAATGCATGAATCATGTATCTGGAGTTTGAAGTTTCATTGAGACCTGCTTACCCATGGTGCTGGTATATACGTAACTTGAATTTGAAACTGGTGGATCCTGTCGTATTGAGTTTGATACCTCATTTGGGTCTGCTTCATTAAGCTCCTAGGCTGCTGACTGTGATCACTGGCCCTGCTGTTTGCCACCTGTGAGTGGACTACCTGCATTGCTCAAGGGAAGACTTAGCTGTCTGCTTCCTTGACCATGGACCTGGCAGCCCTCGTGAGTTGAAGGACTACCAGTATATTTACTTTTCCATGGAAATGAGTTGAACTGAGCCCTCTGTATTGCTGTATGGGCTATTTAGTTATTATATTCCTTCATGCTGTATACTCTTATCTATCTATCTATCTATCATCTATCTATTTACCTATCTATCATCTATCTATCTATATTCAATAGTGTCCTGTTTATGTTTCTCTAGAGACTCTTACCTAACACAGTAAGGTTGTGTTATCAGCATATCACAGATTGTTAATAAGTCTTCCTTCAACAAGAATGTGATGCCACATTCTTTTTTCATATAATCCATCTTTCTTGATTGTTTGCCCAGCATACAATTTGAATAGCGATTGTAAGAGACTATGACTCTAGCACATACAATTCCTGATTTTAAACCATGTAGTATCGCCTTGTTCTGTTCACACAACTGCCTCTGGACTCATGCACAAGTTCTGAATTAACATAGTTAATTGTTCCATTATTTCCATTTTTCTCAAGAGGAATGGCATTCCTGTTCTTGTCAGAAAGGACATTTCCAGTGATTGGTATAGACTAATAAATAACTACTCTTTGTTTTGCTCACCTTCCCTCTATTCTAGTCCATTCCATGTTGATGGTTAAGTTATTTTCTCTGTTGTTAGTTGTCATTGAGATGACACTGACTCATGGCAACACCCCGTGCAACAGAACAAAATGTCTCCCAGTCTTGCAACATCTTCACAATCATTGGCATGCTAAGGTCCAGTGTTTTGGCTGCTGTACATATTGAAAATTATCCAACCTAGTAGAGTCATCTACCAGCAATGCATTGGAAATGTCCTGTTGTGATTCATAGGGTTTCATTGGCTAATTTTCAGAAGGAGCTAGGCCTTTCTTTCTAGTTTTTCTTGGTCTTAACCCCGTTCACCATGATTTTGCTATTGTTTGAAATACCAGTGACCTCAGTGCAGGAATTGTGCCCGATCTGAGTCCACCCCACCACAGGGAAATGGTAAGGGTGTACAGCAGTGCAAACAATGAAGTTCCTGGGGAAAACAAAAAATAGAGTAGGGCTACGGTATGGCACCCTATCAGACTTGACCAGAAAGCACTCCTAAAGGTCAGCAAACAGACCTGAAACTATTTATAGGCTTTTCTATTTTTGTTGTTGGTTTTGTTGTTGTTTTGTTTTACTCTGTCTTCTTTTTGTGTTTATTGTCTCTGCAGATCTTCTAGATAAGATCGGCAGGAAAACAGTCTGGAAGAATAAACAATAGGGCCAAAGTTTCCTGGAGGACACAGGAGAAGAGAAGGTAGAGGAAAAGAAGTGAGTGTTAACAAACCCAGGGAGAGGGGAACAACAAGGGATCTAAAAATCAATGGAGAGGAGGGCATAGGATACCTGCTGGGGCTTAATCAAGGGCGATGCAGATTAGAGGAATTACTGAAACCTGAATAAAGGCTGAACATAATAATGGAAAAAGGAAAGAGAGGAAAATTCTAGGAGGCAAAAGATATTTAAAGAGGTCTAAATACAGGCATGTACATATGTAAATATCTTTTTATAAAATGAGAGGGAAATAGATCTATGTACATATATTTATAGGTTAATATTACGGTAGCAGATGCACATTGGGTCTCTCTTCTAGTACTTTCTTACTGCAAGAACACTTTGTTCTAGTAACTTGGCAGTCTGTGTTGCTTACCTTCCCAACACGATTACTGAAGACAAATGGGTGCATAAGCAAATGTGGTGAAGAAACATGATGGAGCCCAGCTATCAAAAGATATAGCATCTGGGGTCTTAAAGGCTTGCAGATAAACAAACGTCCATCTAGCAGAGAAGTGACAAAGCCCACACGGGAGAAGCACACCAGCTTGTGTGGTCATGAGGTATCAATGGGATCAGGTATCAGGCATCAAAGACCCAGAAAAATTATATCAATGTGAATGAGGGGAGCGCAGAGTGGTGACCAAAAGTCCATCTGTAGCCAACTGGGCATTCCTTTATAAAGGGTCACAAGGAGGAAGCAAGTCAGATAGGATGCAGTCAGTATAGCACTGACGAAACATACAACTCTCTTCTAGTTCTTTAATGCTTCCCCCGGTCCCCTATCATGACCCCAATTCTACCTTAAGAATTCAGCTAGATCAGAGCATGTAGAGTGGTTCAAATAAGAGCTGGAAACACAGGGAATCCAGGACAGATAAGCCCCTCAGGACCAATAATGAAATTAGTGATACTAGAAGGGGTAGGTGGTAAGGAGAAAGGGGGAACCAATCACAATGATCTACATATAATTCCCTTCCTGGGGGATGAACAGAAAACAGAAATGTGGGTAGAGGGAGACGGTGGTTGGTGTAAGACACGAAAAAATAATGTGTAAGCCATGAAAATAATCATTTCTAAATTATCAAGGGTTCCTGAGGGAGAAAGGGTGGGGGAGGGAGGGGGAAAATTAGGAGATGACATCAAGGGTGCACATAGAAATAAAATGTTTTGAACATGATGATGGGAACAGATGTACAAATGTGCTTGATACAGGGTGTGGATTGTGATAAGAGCTGTATGAGCCCCCAATAAAATAATTAAGAAAAGAAATACCAGTGACCTAGCTTTCAGAACCACAGCAACAAATAAGCCGCTACAGTACAACAAAGACAGATGGATGGTAGACTCTATCTCTGTCTATCTTTTTCCAGGCAGGGGTAGGTCAACAGCTGCAGGCCGGCCTTGTCTTCAAACGCATTCTTTTAAATAGTGTCTGTGGAAAGAATCCCAGCTGTCTCTCTCTCCTGCTTTTTCTGCCTACAAGTTTTGAGTTTCAAGATATTTTCAATCACCTTTTACAGGTGGTCTGAAATCAATACTTACTTGATATGCTGTACAATAAGTGTTTAGATAAAAAAGGTTACAAGGATTGAGATTACAAATTTTGAGATTAAAAGTTTCTACAATCTCAATTGAGATTACAATCAATCTCACTAATCATTATCTAAGTCTAATATTTTAGGATTTTCTAATGAAATTGAGAGTCCAAAATGTGTTCCAAGGTGTTTGGTTCTACAGGTTGAAGCTTCAGCCTGTATGGGTCTCATTTCATTGTAATATTCAGGATTAATATCCTTGTCCCTGTGTTAAACAGTAAGAAGGACTTTATAGAGCCTGTCCAGCTTCTACTGAAACAGAAAGGTTACTAGCGAAAATACAACTATCTCATCATATGTATATATATGTTTATATATAATATATGGTATACATAATGTAACCCTGTTTGGGTGGACTGGAAAGTCTAAGTTTTGGGTTTGTAGGCAAGTGGATTAGTTATTTGCCCTTCTCAGATATTCCATATGCATCAACAGAATGCATAAATTAGCAAATAATATCATACACATACAATTTTGTTGAAGATAAATTCAAGAACACAGATAATTCAATTACACAGATTCAGACTGCCAGAAAATCAAGCTGGATTCCAAAGTGGATGTGAATTGAGGGATATCCTTGCTGGTGTCTGTTCGATCTTGGCTGAAAAGAGAGTTCCAGAAAGATGTTTGCCTGTGTTTTCTTGGTTAAGAAAAGACATGTTTGACAGCATGGGTCCTTACAAATCATGAGTCCTATTGTGAAGGATGGAAATCCCAGGACAGCTCAGTGTGTTCCAGCAGAACCTATACATACAGCAGGTGTCGGTCATTTAAACAGAAGAAGGGAACCCTGCATGGCTTAAAATCAGAGCGGAATGTGGCCAGACTGTGTTCTCTGCCTATACCTAGTGAATCTATGTACTGAGAAAATCATCTGAGAAGCTGGACAGTATAAAGAACTCAATATCAAGATTAGAGGGAGGTTCATTAACAGTTTCCCATCTACCAACGATACGTCTTGCTTCCTGAAGGCGAAAAGGACTGGAAGGACTTACTGACGAAAGTCAAACGTGACAGCTTTCAGTATGCATTGCACCTCAATGCAAAGAAAGCAAACATTCTTATCACTGACCCAATAGGAAAGGCAGAAAATACAGGTATTGGAATTGTGAAGAAAGTCAGTTTACTTGTATCCACAATGAGTGTATGTACAGTCATGAAATAAAAAGATGTATGACATAAAGCACATGGATCATAAAAGACCCCTTTAAAGTATTCCAGGGGTTAAACAGCAAAAGTGTCACTTTGAGGTACTCCTGCCCCCAGCCCTATTTTGTTCCATTACTTCATATACATGAGAAAGCTGGACTTTGAATAAGGGAAACAGGATAAGAATGGATGCACTTGACGTATGGTGCAGTTGAAGAAGACTGACAGTACCATAGACAGCCAGACAAACCCACAAGCCTGCTCTGGAAGGACAGACAGAATGTTCCTTAGAAGTGGGAACACCAGGCTTTCTCTCATGTCCTTTGAACACGTTGTCAAGTGAGACCAGACCCTGGGATTGAGCACAATGTGCAATTAAAGTAGAAGGTCACCAAAAAAGAGGTTTCTCAACCACAGTGGCCTTAGTCACAGTGGTCGCTGGGCGGCAACATAAGAAAGATGGCGAGGATGGCCAGATGTTCATTCTGTCATTCATAAGAACATGATGTGTCAGAAATGTCTCTATGATGCTAAAGAAAAAAAAGCAACAACAGCAACACACACACACACACACATGCCACCTGTGTGGTAAATCAAACCCTTCTCCTGGGAGCAACCATGACACTCTTCTATTCCATTGGGTTCCATTCTGTCTTTTTCCCAACTCAGTTGCACATGCAGGATTTCTCTTCTGACCCTACTACCAGAGCTAGATCAGATCTCAGTAGTTAAAGGACACAGCCCGCGGACGGGGACACACACACACACACACACACACACACACACACACTTCTCAAGTCTGCCTAAGACACTGCACAGTAGTTGCAAGCTTGAAACTCCCTGTGACACTGCCTTCTGACCTGCTGGCAAACTCAGCAAGTTTTCCCACGACCTCTTTAAAATGCCAGCCCTAAACAGCAGAGCCCTCTGGGCCCCTCTCACTTCGTCCCTGCTGGCTATACTTTCAAGGGAGGTGTCCTTTACATCCTCAGGACGCCCGCTCAGAAGTCTTTAGGCTGGTTCTCACTAAAGTGATCCATGACAACACTAAACTGATCCACAAAGGCCACAGAAAGCACCCTATTTAAGCTAACTTTATCATAGCAAAAAGAACACAAATGAAGAGATGCCCTCGCTAAGGAATGGGTGGTCTCCCAATGAGGATCTTCTTGTGTCCTGGAAAAAGGCACTAAATATCTCATGGAAAAGCCCATGAACCTTCTATACCCAGAGGCTTTATCAGAGTTTTGTTGCATAGTCATGACTGGATTGAACCTTGTTCTCCTTACCCTGGTTTAATATGATGGGTCCTATTGGCTGCGCTGTTCTCACCCAGAAGTCACCTCCTTATCATAACTTTAGGTAGCACTTTGGGTGGGGTCTAGTGCCTTCATCAAAGGGGAGGGGGGTTTGTTTCCTAAGTTTTAGAGGTCTCAGGAATCAAGAACAAAATTTGGGTAAATTCTCTCACACCTTTTTATTTTATTATTATTTTTGTTTGTTTGTTTTTGTGGGCATCACTGCCCCATGGTGGGAGTAGGAAGCCCAGCCTTGCTCCTGGAGAGCTGCTGCTGGATATGAACCGCCAACCCTGTGGGCCACAGTCCCGCACACAACCACTATGCCCCAGGGGCTCAGCCCCTATTTTTATTTCTTTTAATTAAAAAACATTTTTTAATACTTTTTAAATTTTAAACGCTAGTGGCAATGATTGGAGGAACCCTGGTGGCAGAGTGATTACACTTGGGGCTGTTAACCGCAAGGTCCTCATTTCAAAACCACTAGCACCTCCGCGGGAGAAAAATGAGACTGTCTACTCCTGTACTATCCTAGAGAGTCGCTGTATGTTGGAATCAACTTGATGGCAGTGAGATGCTTTGGTTTGGTTTGTGACAATCATCGAAATAAAGGCACATTATCATGGCTATCAATGTAAATAGTATAGTGAAATGTACCACCATCCCTAAGTAAGTGGAACTTCCAGAATTAAAAAGTAATTATATTAGCCAGGGTTTGTCTCACATACTTTGGATGTGTTATCAAGAACGACCGGTCCAGAGAGATCAGTCGTTGGAAAAGAACATACTAGGTAAAGAGGAGGCTCTGCACCAAAAAGAGGAAAATCCTCAGAGATGGATTGACTCCGTAGCTGCAACAATAGACTCAAACACAGTAACCGTTGTAGGAGTGGTGGAGGGTGTCGGGAAGAGCTTTGCTTTGTGGGACATAGGGGTATCATGAGTTAGAATTAGCGTGATGACACCCAGCAGTAATAGCGACAACTTCCTTTTTTAATTCTTACAGATATCATAGCATCCCTTAGTTCAATCACACCACTCAGTTTCACAACATTTTCCTTCTTCTTGAACTTCTTCGGATCAGCTCCCCTTTATTCTCTCCCTCCCTCCACTCCTCCCCAGAAACCCTTTCCCCCTACTTATTTTTGCCACATCTTACATAATCCAATATATTCATTCACATACAGTTGCTGTTTGATCCCTCCTTTTTTATTTTTAAATTCATTTGATTTTTTTCAAAATATATTTCTTTTTGTAGCAAATATATGAGGAGGAGGCTTCACAAGGTTGTGAAAATTTTCTCTTCTATGCAATTTTTAGATAGACATGCAGAGACAATGAGAAGCACAGGAAGAAGACAAAGCAAAACAAAACAGCAAAAGAAAGCAAAAAGCAAAATGAAACAACAACAAAAATCAGGTCTGTTTGTTGAGCTTTAGGAGTGTCTTCCGGTCAAGTCTGATGGGTGTCATGCTTTGACCCCAAAGTTTATTTTTGGTATTCCCCGGGGCCTTCATTGCTTTACTCTCCCCGCTGCTCTGCTGTGTGCCCTTAGTGTTTCACCCCGCTATGATGGGGTCTGATTCTGCACTGTGTCTCCACTGCTGTCCCCAGTAGTGCTATGGGTCAGTCAGGGACGTCACGTTTCATGGGGGGACGGGCCCTATGGTTCTCTCGGTGCATTGGTGGCTCTGAACAGGAATATCGTCCTTGGGGCTTGGTGGGCCAGGATGCATGCTGCTCTTTTTCCTTCCCTCTTTATTTGTAGGATGTAGGTGAAATAGTAACTACCTTCATGGCTGTTAACTCATACAATTTGCAGTGCTTTCCTTTGCCTTGGTAATATTGTCATGATCTCCCCCTTGTTGTATCTTGCCTTTCCCTTCACCCAAGTGTATGCATGCCTATTCTCTAGTAGCTATGTGCTTTCCCTTTTCCTCTAGTCCTGATCAACATAAAAGCATGCTTGTTTCTGTCATTCCTTTCTTGGCTTTTTATAATAGCAGTCTGATACAGTGTTTATTTTTTTGTGGTTGACTTATTTCACTCAGCATTTTGTCCTTCAGGTCCATCCGTGTTATGAGATGTCTTGGGGATTCATTGTTTCTTTAGTGTTGAGAAATATTCCACCTGTTGATAAAGGTCTAAAATAATTGAGGGGGGTGGAACGAAAAAGAAGTATTCCATTGTGTCTATTTATCATAGTTTGCTTATCCATTTATTCAATGGTGGGCACTTAGGTTATTTCTATCTTTTTGATATTGTGAATAGTGCTGTCATGAACCAGGGTTTATGTCTATCAACCTATTTCTGGGACTAATGGATCATGAAATATTTTTATTCATTAAAATTTAAAGAAGTGCAGTATGGTTTCCTACTGCGATCATACCATTTTACAATCTCACCAGCAGTTCAACAAGCGTTTCAGTCTCTCCTCATCATTGCTAGCATTTGTTGTTTCCTGTTTTCCTCTGTCCTTCCTCCTTCCTTGGGTTAACTTTGCTATTACTGCTTAGAGGAGCCTAAGGCGAAAGATGACTCAATGCCATGTAGTTTCCTAGATGGAACTCTAGAACTATAAAGGGTTATTAGGAAACAAGCTGAGACAATTCAATAAACTATGGATTCTAGTTCATAATATTGTATCAGAACTCCTATTGGCCCTTAGAGAGATACAATCCTAAATAATGAGATATGTCTCCCTCTAGTAGTAGTAATAACAACAACAATAATAGTCACAATAGACAAACTCAGTGCCAATAAGTTGACTCAGTGGCTGTGAGGTTTTAAAATCATTTTTATCATCAGGATGGGAGCGATCTCATTGTCTTGATTTGGAACTCTCTAGTGGCTAACAATCGCCAGCATGTAATTATTATCTGATGACTCAATAGTGATCCAATATTATGAACTTTATTGAGTTTCTGTAGTTTTTCCCTAATCTCCCTTTTCTGTTCCAGGGTTCCAGCCAGGACAGTGCACAGCACTTAGTCCTCCTGCCTCTTGACCGTGACAGCTGCTCACATTACTTGTTATTGTTGACCCCAGCAGTGTGGAGGAGTACAGGTCAGGTTTTTTACAAAATGGTTCTCTCTTGGGGATTTGCCTAATGCTTTCCTGTGAGTCAGTATAAATGGCTTTGGAGAAGATTACACAGTTCAAGTGCCATTTTTACCAAATTGTATCAAGGGCACACACTAGCAACCTATCTCTGAAAAATCTCTGAGATCAATCTTTTTTGAAAAGTGCTTATTGAAATAAATAAATCATGCGCTTGTTGTGGCTCTTAGCATATTCTATGGCTTGGTGGGTAGCAGTGTTTTCTCTTTGATCGGAACACAAAGAAAAAAATTGTCAACATAAAATATTATATAAATACAGAAGATATCCCTGTAGATCTTTAAGGTTAAAATCATCATCATTATTTTTCTCTCTATGTTGTAAGTTCTTCAGTTAAAAAATATTAATTATCTGCAATACTCAAAGAAAGTCAGCTAAATAGCATTCTGTTTTCTTCTTGTGTAAACATATCTTCTGCTGATGGTGGCTGAAAGCATATCATATGGCCTTTCTTACCTACTGGAAACACTGCTATCTGGAGGGGTCCAGCATTTTCACTCTTGCAGCCTAGGAAATTTGTCAGAATGGAGTCAGATCAGATGGAAGAACCCCTGGGCAGACAGTTGGAAGTGTTCTAAAACTGTGGCCTGCATTTGTCAGGTTCCGTGGTGGTTTAGACAGAAAGGGATTTATTACAGGGTATTTGATGGCTTAAAGGATCATTGGGAGGACAGAAGAAACAGGCACCATGCTGATTCTAGGAAGGACCACATTTCAACTGTGGGTGCCAGGGGAGCCATCAGTCCAGACAGCCTCAGGAAGCTGCCTTCAGAACTGGGAAGACTCTTTTAAGCAGCTTGCACCAGAACCATCCTGGTTCACTTTTCTCTCCACACCAGCAAATTGGAGACCCCATGCCCTGCCTTTATCCCCAAGTAACTCTACTATCCATTCACTGGCAAGATCTACAGCTCACCCAGAACTCTAAGTCCTGGATTGCTTGTGCAGCACCCTTTCCTATTGCAGCTTACCGGGTAAAGAAGGCACACTAGAATGAGGTCGGACTATAGAGTGAGCAAATCCACATGGCTCTAACAACATTGCCCTTCTGATGGACAGGGAAACCCACAAACAAGATTTCCCAGGCAAGACTGTTGACAGGAAAGTGCTGGGATATGCCAGAATTCAGGCTCCAAAATCTCATCATGAGAAGTTACCAGATTGGAGCTGATAGAGTGAGCTGAAAATCCAATCCAATCCTCAAAGGGAAAGGTCTAATACAGGACTGAGGGGTTGGGATATCAGGAAGTTGGAATTTGGTAGAACGTAGTGTTTTGTTTTCCACATTATGTCTATGGCTAATCGGTAATTACTTCCTGGGACACTTTTCTTTCTTACTCTTTTTGGTTTTTAAAAATACTTTATTGAAAAATTTATATATCATACAATTCAAAAGTTTGATAATATTTTAAAATTTGTAAAATTATAAGCATAATCAATTTTAGAATATTTCTTTATTCTTATGCTCATTTTTGTTAGCTTCCCGTATTCTCCCAATTTTCATTGCCATAACATCTCCCCCCCTCCCCCCACACACACAAAGAGAAAGAATCCAGCTATATCTATAGATTCACATCTCCTGGGTTTTGTGGTGTTGTTTTAAAAAAATCATTTTATTGGGGTCTCTTACTGTAAGAGCTCTTACCACAACCCATTTGTCCATCCATTGTGTCAAGTACATGTGTACATATGTTGCCATCATCATTTTCAAACAATTTTCTTTCTACTTAAGCCCTTGGTATCAGCTCATTTCCCCTACCCCATTCTACCCTCTCTCCCTCCCTCACAAACCCTTGTTATTTATCTTTTTTTTATGTCTTACATTAATCGCTGTCTCTCTTGACCCATTTCTCTATTGTCCCTTCCCCTGGGAGGGGTTTATATGTAAATCATTGTGGTTAGTTCCCTCTTTCTCACCCCCTCTTTCCCTTACCCTCCTGGCATTGCTACTCTCTTTTTCTTTTCCTGAGGGATTTATCTGTCCTCAATTCTTTGTGTTCCTGGCTCTTATCTATACCAGTATACATGTGCTTGTATAGTCAGATTTGTAAGGTAGAATTGTGATCATGACAGAGGTGGAGAGGACACCTTAAAGAACTAAGTGAAGTTCTATATTTCATCATTACTATACTGCACGCTGACTGACTCATGTCTTCCTTGTGACCCTTCTGTAAAGAGATGTCCAATTGTCTACAAATGGACTTTGGGTCTCCAATCTGTGCTCCCCCTCATTCACATTGATATGACTTTTTGTTCTGGGTCTTTGATGCCTGATAGCTAATCCCATCCATATCTCCTATTCACACAGTTTGGTATGCTTCTTCCCTGTGAACTTGGTTGCTTCTCAGCTAGATAACCAGTTGTTTATCTTTAACCCTTAAAGACTCCAGATGCTATATCTTTTGATAGCCAGGCACCATCAGCTTTCTTCACCACCTTTGCTTATATACCCATTTTGTCTTCAGAGATTCTGTAGGGGAGGTGAACACCACAGAATGCCCAATTGTTAGAACTAAGTATTCTTGCATTGAGGAAGTACTTGAGTAGAGACCCAATGTCTGTCTGCTACGTTAATATACTTAGCATATAAATATATGTACATAGATCTATTTCCCTATCTTTACATAGAAATATATATATATGTACATGCCTGTATTTAGGCCTCTCTAAATATCCTTTGTCTCCTAGTGCTTTCCTCTATGTCAGTTTACTTTGTTCTTGTCCCACTACCATGTTCAGCATTCATTTGTGTTTCCATACTTTCTTTTGGTTACACTGACCTTTATCAAGTCCCACTAGGCATCCTATACCCTCATCCTCATTGATTTTAGATTACTTGTTGTTCCCTTCCCCTGGGTTTGTTGATGACCCCCTTCCTTTCCCCTGCATCTCCTTTCCATGTCCATCTGGAACCATCTGTTGTTTTCTCCTCCAGATTGTTTTCCCCACCAATCTTATCTAGCTAGATATGCAGAGACAGTAAAAAAGCACAAAAACAAGACAGAGCCAAACAAAACAACAAAGAAAACACAAAACATCATCGACAACAACAAAGTGACAAAAACAAACAAACCTATAAATCGCTTATTTGTTGACCTTTTGGAGTGTTTTCCACTCAAGTCTGATGGGGTGTCACACCCTGGCCCCAAACTCGTGTTTGGGTACTCCTCAGGAACTTTATTGCTTTGCTCCTCTTGCTGCTGTTGCAGGCCACTATGCCCCCAACCTCTCAAAGGACCCAACTTAAAACTTTTTATGAAGAGATAACAAATTTTAAATCCTAAAAATTTTGCTAATACTTTTATCAGCTGTCTTGTTTATCTAGTATTGCTTTAACAGAAATCTTACCAACGGGCAGCTTTAACAAGTGGATGTTCATTTCTTCACAATTTGTGGCTTTTGTTAAGTGTCGTAGAGTCATTGCCAACCCATAAGGACTATATATATATATATATATATATATATATATATATATATATATATCTTAAATCCATCGTTGCAGCTCCTGTGTCAATCTACTTCTTAGAGGTTCTTGCTCTTTGACACGGACTCTCCACTTTTCCGAGCATTGGGCCTGAGCCCTCCTGATGCTGTGGCCAAGGTACCTGAAGCAAACTCCAGAGAACTGTGGAGACTATTAGCAATGATCTAACTAGACCACGTCGCTCATAATCTGAGATCTCTTTATCTGCTTGGGATAGGAGTCTGAATATGTTGCAAAAGCCTTAAGTTTGAAAAGCAGCAGACAGCTAAGCCTTTACAACGTGCCTCTTTAGATCACAAGTTTCATCAATGTCCCCAGATGCTCTGGAATGTAGAGTAAGTTCTATCTCTAATGTGAGTAGCCTGTTAGGCTAGTGTTACTGGTGACTTGACCTCACCACTGTAACGGCACCTGCTCATGTCCTTTCCAAGTAATGTGTTGTTGAGATATTGGCTGTTATGTAGATCAGAGAGTGTATATTAGGACATTTTGTGCACTTGAGCATTATTGTTGGGTGATTTTGAGGTACTGGCACATCTATTCTGAAGAATGAAACACTACGTGGCCATTCATCTTCCTTAAAATCATTGCTATGCTTAAGCCCATTGTTGTAGCCATTGTCAATGCATCTTTTTCGAGGCTCTCCTCTTTTACACTGGCCTTCTACTTTCCTGGGCCTGATGACATTTTTTAGGGACTTAGCTCTCTAGATAATATAAGTGAAGTCTATGAGGCAAAGTCTCATCATCCTCTTTCCTAATGGCATTCTGGTTGTAATTCTTCCAAGACTGATTTATTTGTTCTTTTTCATTATCTGGGTCTTTCAATATTCATTGCCAGAGCCATAATTCAAATGCATTGACTTCTCTTCCACTGTAGTTATTGTGTTAGACCGGATTGACTATAGAAACAAATCCAGAGATATTCATACATAGATAATAAAGAGTTTTATATCAAAGAGCAATTGTATGTCAAGAAAATATTCCAGTCCAATCCAGATCTAGTCCGTAAGTCCAGTAGTATCCCACTAGTTCTCTACTAGGACAAAAATTCTTCTTCAGTTTCACACAGTTACGTGCAATCATGCAAAATGCAGGAGGATCACAGGCCAGTGGTTACAAAGTCTTGTGGATCCAATGGTGGTGAAAGCAGCTCAGCTTCACATGGGTCTTCCAGCTTTCCGAAAGTGACTCTTGAACAGGAAAGTGAACCAGAGAGAGAGGAAGTTCTGACAATCCTTGTAAAAAGGCCACACCCATCAGGAGGCATCATCAGACTGTGACCAGATTGACAGGCTAGACTCCACCCTTACACTTAGTTATCAAGTTGACATGAAATTGTGTAGCTACCACAGTTAATATCCAACTTTTACGTGCATGTGAGGGATTGAAAATACCAGGGCTGGGGTCTGGCACTTCTTAGTCCCCAAAGTAACATCTTTGCCCTCCAGCATTATGCAGAGGTCTCATACAGCAGATTTACTCCAAACAACATGTTCTGTGGTTTCTTGGCTACTGATTCCATGACCCTGGATTGTGGATCCAATGACGAGGCTCCTCTTCTACCCACCCAAATGTTTAATTTGCCATTAATCTAAGTTGTTGGTGTGATCTGTCAGCTTTGGCCTCCCTAACCACATGGCCCCACTGCACACCCTGTGAATCTGTGAGGTAATTTCGCTTGTTTGCCTCACAGCTGTCTTGCGTCAGTTCAATGAATAGCAAAGTGCCAAATGGTCATCAGAAGCTTCAATCATGGAAACACATCTCTGTTCACATGGGTCAGCATGTAATACTGATGTTTTTTAAAAAGCAGAATAGGAACTAGAGATACAGTGCAAGTAGAAGGGATGCAACTGGAATGTTCGTTAAAAGCAGGATAGGCTAGACTCTGGTATAACTGCCTTGGGCCTGTCATCAGGAGAGGACATGAAAATAAGAGAAAGTCTCAATGAGATGGATGGATTCTATAGCTGTAACAATAGGCTTAAGCCTAGCAATGATAATGAAGGTGAAGCAAAACCACCTAACATTTCATTCGCATGGGGTTGACCTGAGTCAGAGTTAATGCAAAGCAACTGATAACGACATACAGTAAAAGAGTTGATTAAGAAGGGAATAAATTCAGATTTTCACCCCCTCCCCCCCACTGAGGTTTCAAAAACATATTTCAGAATCTTTCTTTCTTAAAATAAATATTCCAGGGGTTCCTTGTAAGAATCATATTTTCCACTTGATCTCCTATTAGAAAATGGGACCCCCCCCCTTTTATTGGCACGGAGATTACATATCATACAATTCAATAGTTAAATTACATCAAGGAGAATTGTACAGACAATGGGACTTTTGTGTACTATATCTCCTAAAAGGTAAAACCCATTCTATTTGTTTTTTTGCAAAGTACGAAGTTGGAAATTTTCTTCTCTGTTCATTACAGATATACAAAGTTTTTCAATTGGAAACTTGTTTTAGGACTCAATCCTTGAACAAAAATATCTTATTATTTTTGCATATTAAGAAAATCAATAAATTGGGTGTATTTTAGCTCTATGAGCTGATGCCAGGATTAGAAGTTAGTTTACATGGTGATGAGAACAACTGCAGAGGGAAGCAGTTATGCTCCCTAAGGTACAGACAGTGAAAAGCAAGCATACAAGAGTGCCAGGCGGAACAAATAATTGATAGAATTTGGCAGCTGACAGAATCAGGCTATGGGAAGTCAAAGTCAAGGCTGAGGCCAAGGCGTTGGTGACCAAAAGTCAGTATTATTCGCACATCTGTTAAAGCACTCAAACCCAGCCCCATGGGCACTTTCATCAGATCCCATCCTCCTTGGCCAGGATATCACACATCAAGTTAATGACAAGGCTGGGATTAGCCCAAGCTTTCACAGATAGGCCAAACCCTCCTTCAAGGCTTAAGTGCATCCCTGAGCATTCCACCGTGGATTATTTCCATTTTGTAAAAATTCCTCAGCCCCAGGTCCCCCTTCAGCCTCTTCCTTTCTTCTGCTCTTTTTAACTAAGTCCTTCTAAAGCCGCTCCCTGGATAAAGAATTTCTACTCCAACCACAAAGGCCTTCCTCTGTAATGTCACCAAGATGGTCGCCTGGTCGAATGTAATAACGGGGTCTGTTTTCAGTCTCCTCTCAAGTGAGCCTCACTATAACTCAGTGGCGATGTCACTTCCTTTACTCACCTTCATTCCCTCATCCAGCCTCTCCCACACCTCCCCATCTTCTCTCCTTCCCTTGCCCTCTCTCCTCCCCCAGCTTCCTTCCCTCATCCTTTTCCCTCCTCATCTTATCTCTCTCCTTCCTCCTTTACCCCCTTCCCTTTGTCTTCCATCTTGTTCTTCTCCCAACCTCCTTACTTCTCTCTTCTCCTCCATTCTGTCAACCTCCCCCTCCCCCCCCCTTCCATGGCAATCATTCTGTGAGTTTTCTTCTTGGTCTTTGCTCATTACTTCTTTTTTTTTTTTTTTTTAATTAAAAAAATTTAAAAAAAATTTTTTTTTATTACTTCTTGCTTTATTTTGTTGGCAGCTCCTTCTCAGAGCTCCATCCCAGGCCACTCCCTCTATTCTCACCCCTTCATGGATTTTCCAGTTGGTGTCAGCATGTTGTCAAGGCCCAAATGTATGTTATCAGACTACTTCTTTGAGAGCTAGGCTCACATAACCAGTGACCTTGTTACATCTCTACTTGGCTAGACATTTCAAGTGTAACATGAACCAAACTTTGCTGCCCATCTCTTCCCTCACCCTGTAATCTCCTCCCCAGCGTCTCCATTTCTAATGTCCACCATGACAGGAGTCATCATTGACTTCTTTGTCGTCTCTGAATTTGCATTAGCAAATTCTTCTGAATCCACTCCCTAACTCCACATCAGACCTATCCATTCTACAGTTCTACATTTCCACTGACCTGTTCTAGTTCAGGAAACTGTTTTTTGTCTTGACAATTGCATAAACCTCCAAACTGGGCACTGAGCTGGGTCTCCTGCTACCCCACTGTCACCCTCAACTTGTTACCCTTAACTAAGTAACTGAAGAAATCATTGAGGAAGCAAATCTAATCATTGCTCCTTTTAAAAATCTTAAAGGATCACTGGCGCTTGAAATATAACATAAAACTTCACGAATTTCCCAGGTCCTAATGTGGTCTCTCTTGTATCTGCATCCTTATCTTTGAACCTCTGACTTGTGCTAATGGTGTCTCTGAGCCTCCTCCAGGATCCTCAATTCATCACATCTCCAGGGGCTTTGCAAATACCATTCCCTAGAATCAGAATTCTATTCCCTACACTTTTGCCTGGCCATCTCCTATCCATCTTTCAAGCCCCAGCAAAGCTTGAAATTTCTACATTTATTTATGATGCGCTTATTTGTTTACTGGCTGTTCCCCCACATTGTGTGTGATCCACTAGCATTTTCACTCATTGTTATATTTTATAACATAGTAGGGACTTAGAAATTGATGATTGAAAGAATAAATAAATATTAACGTCAGTCACCCCAAGACTCTACGGATCTAAATCTATGATGAAGCACTCTACAGTCTGTTTTGTTAGAACATAAAATTTAAATGACCGATATGTGATAGACTGCTATTTCAGAAACACCCTCCTCTTAGAGATTCACATTTTCTTCCAAATGGTTGGTCTCTTGCTTCAATGATTTTCCTTTACCCAGGTGCCTAAAGAGGGAAGAGTAGACTCACAGAACTATTATTTATTTATTTATTTTTTGTGCATCACTGCTCTCCGGTGGTGGGAGTAGGAGGCCCAGCCCCACTGATGGAATTGAACCTCCGTCCCAGTGGGCCGCAGTGCCGCGCACAACCACTACGCCACCGGGGCTCAGCCCTCACAGAACTAGTATAAGCAAAAGTTAAGCAAAACTCCCTCATGCAAAGAGCAATTACTTAGCATGGTTCTCTTTTCTGTGGTCTTTATAACCCCACTCAGTGACTGGGTGGGAGGATGCAAATAAAGTGCAGAGGACTCTAAGGAGAGGCTTGGTTGGTCTTGCCGTCCTGCTAGGTATAAGCATGAGCTCTCTGAGAAGCAGAAACAGGGTTCTTAAGACCGTCAAGAGAGAAGAGGTACTAGTCAAACACAGGACAGATGCCTGCCAGATGTGTCAGGGGTAACAGAAGAACCAGAGGCCATAGCAGAGAATCCATACTGCGACCTTGACCTAGAACAGAGAAGCAGCTCCAAGACTGTGAGGTAGAGCAGTGAGCTTCCTCTGCCCAAAGAACAAGTAAAACTGAGTGCCTTTAGGCAGGAGACTGGCTGACAGAGTGGTGCTTATCATTGCTGTCAGGGCTTCTTTGTAACATTTGCCTAAGCTGGACAGAAACCTAAGAATAGCATGGCCGAGAACTGTGCCTGCTATATGATGACTGAAGAAAGGCACTATGGACAAAAGGACTGTATCCTTAATGTTTTCTGTTCCTAACTTGCAGTGACATGCTAGCTTCTGTAATTCAACTGGAACCCAAACCAGACTCGCTACCATCCAGTCAGATGCAGGCAGATCTACCCTTTAGGGCAGGGCAGAACTGCTCCCATGTGTTTCTGAGACTGGAACTCTTTTTGCAATATAAAGCCACCTCTTTCTCCTGCAGAGCAGCTGGGGGTTTGGGACTACTGATCTCAAGGGGAGCAACCCAACACATAGCCATGAGGGCTCCTTGAATTTCCGTAATAAGCCCCCTTAATCTTGTGGGTTCAATGTCACTGCAACAGATTGTAGAACCCAACAGAGAAGGAGTGTGCCTTGGGAGGAACAGTTGATGTCAGAATAGGGTAAAAGAAGGATGAAGGGTAGAGGCATGCCTAACCTTTGCCTTTGAGCTGCTGTTAAGTTGTATTCTCTTTTTCCCTACCGAAGCTTGACAAGGTCTGTCATGGCCGCCACACCATTTCTTCAGTGGTCTGTTCTGTAATAACTTTTTGTTATCTTTTGTCTTTTTGCCCCTTGCTCACCTCATTTCTTAAGGTTCTCCAGCTTTCAGGAATATAAAATGTCACAAGAAACCTACAACAAGTTTCATTGGAACTTTATGACTGATTTGTTGTAGGCAACAAACCTTCAAAGGTTGTCCTTGCCTTTTATTCTGTGATCATGGTACTGAGAGCTCCCAGATAAAAGAATGCCCAAATATTACATATAATAATGAACATGTCTTCATGTAACAGCCAGAACTTACAAAGCCTCACATGGCTTTCTGAAAGTCACGCCCTCAAGTAAGACTGGGATGGAACTGAAGGGAGGAGGTGGCATCAGCTACATGGGACATCTAGAAGCCAACAAGGAGAGAACAGGATGAGAGGGGGCAGGATGGGAGTCCACATTATATAAGGGGTTTGTTTCCAATGAAAGTCACACTTTTCTGCAAAAACTGGTTCTCAAAGTTATTTCCTTGCGTCTTCAGGAAGTTCAGCAAATACCAGACCTTCTGATCACAAATAAGGAGCCCATCCATTTCTAACATGACAGTCTTCTTCTTTCTAGAAATGACCAAGGCTGGACTGGGTCTCAGTAGCTGTAATTGACCTGGAACTGGGACAGTTGTTGAGAGAAATTCAATGAAAGTCCAGAGGGGCAAGTAGAGTCCGTTGTAGTTAGAAATGCCCTGTAAACCAACTCATTGTCCCACATGATGTATATTTCTTCCTTGGATATTCCTAAAATGGATGCATTATTGTTCCTGACTTCCATGCTTTTTGAAAAACGTGTGAAAGTTACATTCTGCAAGGTATCCTTTTTAATAGACTGTAGCACAAACCAAATAACTGTACAGGAAAAAAAATGGTCGTGATCATCACTGAACATTAGAATGTGCTCTGATATTACAAGCTGTTTATAAGTGAGACCGTTAGGGCACAGGCAGGGTCTGTTTTGGTTCAGGTGTGGAAAAGACAAAATTGGCTGCCTTTTCAAATCTGACTCCTCATGGTATAGTTGTTTGGTGTTCTACAACTACAGAAAGTAGGAGAAAGATGTGGGAACCTGCTTTTATCAGTATTCATAACCTCGGGAATCTTTTCAGGCAATGCTCCTCTGCTTTTACAAGTCCATTATGATTCAAAATCAGCTTTGCAGCCATGGATGAGCCTTCTTTATGTGTGTTCAAAAAGTGGCTTCTGTTAGTGCAGGTTGGCCTAGCTTTATATTATTATCATGATGTCAGCTACCCATACTCAAGAAACCTACAGGGAGGCAGGTATTGGTTCCCAGTTCTACCTATTGATCAAGTATTGTGAAAAGCAGAGCTGCGGTGATGTTTTGCCTACGATGTATACATTAAAGGGGTGGAAGTTGCAAGACTATTGAATTCGGAAACTCTCCTCTGAGAAGGAGTTCAGGTGAAATTACAACCCGCCCTGACCCAGCCATCTGGCTTGCTGCGACCCAAACAGAAATAGATAAACAAATGTTTAGAAGAGGCAGCCTCATCTCCACCTGGAGTGCACTGAAGAGCTACTGAAATTAAAAATGCCTTTTTTTTTGGCCAGGGAGGCTTGTTACAAATGAATCCAGCAGAAAATTGAGAAGCAGATGTCCTGTGTCGCTTCTCCAGCCCTCTCCTTGACCCTCAGTCCAATCTTTCAACCTTGATTGAAGTAGAGCTGCCCTTGTATTTAACCCTCCTCATGCGGCAGCTGCTGGGTTTGAGCAGAGGCCCAGATTTGAGAGGAATGAAATTGAGCGGAACTCTGTTCCCTTCCCTTACTTCCATGGGAATTCCACCATGAGAGGTAGTTCTCTCGGAGTTTTTAGTGATTCTGAAGCAGAGGTCAAGGTATGGCTTGGGAAAGGAACCCAGATGGCCAACTGGTGAAGTGCTCAGTTGCTGATGAAAAGGTCTGGGTCTTGAGACCACCTGCAATTTTGAGGGGAAAATATGTAGCCATCGAATTCCATAAAGATTGACATCCTTGGAAATCTGTGAGGCAGTCCTGTTCTGTCCTTTAAGATTACTCAGAATTGGAATCAGCTTGATAGCGATGGGCTTGGATTGGGTGTATGGGTTGGAAAAATTATGTCAAAGCATGGAATTTTGTTGCTGTCAGGCCAGAATGCATGACGTGGTTTACAAGTTAACACCTTAAGAGTCCAGGACAAAAGCAGGAGATACCTACTTACTATGGCGGCGTGGGGAAATGTACGCATAAACCTTCTTTTATGAAACTACTAAAATAGGACATTTCTTAGTCCGTGGATGGTACAAACAGTTCATGTATTTGAAAACTAATCCATAAGGTTGATAGTTTGAGTCTGCCTAGAGGGGCCCCAGAAGAAGGACCTAGAGGTCAACTTCTGGAAAATAAATCCTTGAAAACCATGTGAGGCCCAATTCTATTTTGACTCCACACTGAATGCCTTTGGGTCAACGCTGACTCATACTGACTATAGGTACGGTGACCAGACGTCTCGCTTTTTAACAATTTGTCCCGCATCCTGCGGTGTTTTAAAATTAAATCAATACATTACAATACTATTTTTGCATTTTTTGAACATTTCTGTTGCTCCATCTACACCAAATTTTTAATCAAGAACCCCCTCCTCCCCGGTCAATGGTGTCCCACTTAAAATCTGATCACTTTGCCAGAGCACAAGGTAGAACTGTCCCTGTGGGTATCGAAGACTGTGGTGGTAGAAACCTGTCTTTCTGTCATGGAATGGTTGTTGGTTTTGAACTTTGGGCCTTGCAGTCAGCAGCCCAACATGTAACTATTATGCCACCAGGGCTTCTTTGACATACACAGAGTCCTCATAAATAGGAATTCATTTGATGGACCACTAGTTCTTGGTTTTCCACTGGAGTCCTGGTGGCGGTTCTGTTTGGTTTTTAGGGGAAAAAGTCAAAATCTGAGTCTTCGTCATGCCAATTCCTTCCTTGGTGATAGGTCCAGATGTTCCTTGGGTCTTTGGATAGCTTTACAGTGGCATCTTCTTTCACCATGCCTGCTTTAAAAAAAACCCAGACAAACAAATTGGAGGGATTTAGAACCCACCTTCTCGACATGATCTAATTAACACAATAAAGAAAACTCCATTTCCAAACAATATCACTACCTTTCTAGGGGTTAGGATTCCAACATATATTGATAAGGTAACAGGGAGGGAAATGCACAAAATGTAACCCATACTAACACAAATACAAATGGTTGGAAGGAGAAGAAAACCCCCCAGAAAGGATGGAAGAAGAGACAAAGGACCTATCAAACCTTAAACACAAGATTGACAATTCCTAGAAGGCAGTTGATGCTGTTTCACAATTCCCTGTGAAAATAGGATTTTGTTGCTTGCAGTTCAGATGGAGTAGGATCCCACTGCTTGTCTGTTTGCTGTCTAAAATATAATCGTCATCCTAACCACTCTTCAGCTGGAAGGAAACAAAGTCTGAGCCCTGAAGGAAGATAGATAAATAGGAGTGGCAATGTACAGACTGTCTTAGGTGCAAGCTCGAGGGCATTATAATTGTCCAGTAAAATTGTTCTTCAGTTACTCTAATTAGGCAATGGGCCTATTAACTTTTCAAAAAGATTTAACCTCCTATAAAGAAAGTTTGCAATATGACTTTTTTTTTCTTCAGCATTTTTTTTAAATGCAAAGTTTAATTATAAAATGCCCATCTTGGAGCTTATACCAAGGGCTCAAGTGGAAAATGTTTGGAAATGAATGTGGCAACATGTGTGCAAATGTGCTTGAAACAGATGATGTATTGAATGTTATAATAGCTTTAAGAGCCCCCAATAAAATTATTTTTAAAAAGGCCATCTTATTTTTTTAAAAGTCTGCTCCTTGTTAGTCTATCCAGCTCTGGGACTCCTCCAACTGATGAAAGTTGTATGAAGAAAAAGGAAACACATCATGATGAAAAAATTCCCTCAATGAATCAGAGCACTGATCCGCTCACTGAGTAAACAAACATAAGTCACTCCTCGTGTTAAGATGGGTGAGATGGCAGATATCTTCTGACACATATAGGAGGGGGAGTCAAAAAGTATTGCCACAAGGAATCATAAGCACATTCCTTAAAGAAAAGTGTTGAAATTAGAAGTTATTGGCTATTGTTTCTTGATATCTTCTCCATCTGGTTCATTACACTCTTGCGTTCTTCAGTTTATAGCACATCAAAATGGTAGTCTGGGCACATTCATGGGATTCAAATCATGCTCTTTTTAATTATTCTTTGGGTTTTAAGACCCCAATGCCACCCAGTGGGGCACAAGCCACACTATGGGGTGGATTAGGTAAGGTTGGCCCATGCAATCTTCCTGGACAGGCTTTGTGGCCCTCCAACAATGGGCAGGAGCATTGTTGTGATAGAAAACAATTTCTTGGTGAAACCCTCTTTGACTTTTCTTCGCCAACACAGACTTCCATTTTCTTCAGAGCTCTTTGTAATAATCCCTCATTCTCTTCCTGTTTCTTTTGAGAAAATTGATTGACATTGCTTCTTCAGCCTGTCAAAAAACAGTCACGATAGCCACCTAAGCTAACTTGTTTCCCTTGAATTGCGCTGGCTCACTATCCCCACTGAAGTCTATTTGATTAGACGTTTTTGTTTCTCTGGACAGCACCTTACTAAAATGGAGACAGTATATGATGGACAGGACTTGTCTGTAGTCATCCATTGATCACAGAGATCTGTTTGTCCATGGTTGTGACTCCTCTTTCTCTGTCTCTGTGGAATAGAACTGGAGCCCTAGAAATAATATACATAATTTAACCTACCCTCATATTTACCAC